>JAAGNO010005900.1:0-69585 GCA_033439905.1 Ceryle rudis | reverse complement strand
TTATTCTTGTAGGTATGGTTGGACTCAGTGATCTACAAGGTCCTTTCCAACCACAATTATTCTGTGATTCTGTGAGACAAGGAGATTGGGGAGTTACAGCCATGAGAGAGACCCAGTGCCCTGAAAATAACCTGTGTCTCCAGTGCCACGAGTCAACCCACCTTCATCCATGCCCATGTGGGTGAGAGGGGCTGGTCAGAGTAACCATCAAACTCATGCTTAGGATCCTGATGTGAGTATTCTGCTTTGCTTTATGGAAAGATGCATATTGTAGTCGTAGCTCAGTGCTGTGATTTATGTGATGGAATAATGCCCAAAAAAGCCAGTGTATGTGTTATAGCACACAGCATGCTACACTGAAGAGAGTGCAAAGGTTTCCTGGCATTGCTAAAACCCTCTCTGCTATTTTTGTGTATGTGTGGTATATATGCAAATGGGGGCATATATGAAAGCATTCACACAGAAGTCTAACATAACTTTGTGTCTCCCTTTTAAGCAATAACTGACCCAACTATCTTTAGTTAGGTTATGTACAGCTGGGATCTTAGAAAGTTCAGTAGTTCAAAAAAATCCAATGTTCTTGTTGCTATGTGGATACATTAAATCTACATGTTCAAAAAAAATAAAAATCAGCCACAATGCCCCCAGAACACAAATCCAGAAATCTGCCTTGCATCCCAGGGATGCTTTCCTGGGGTTCCCCTTTGACATGCAGGGAGAATTTTAATAAAGACATCTGCCAGATGACAAGCTTATCACAGTTGAGGCTGGATGGAACATATGGATATCTCATAGTCTAATATCTTGCAAGGTCATCTAGAGCAGGCTGCACAAGACCATGATCAATAAACATTTTAGTGTCTCCAGGGATGGAGACTCCATAGCCTTTCTGGGGAACCTGTTCCAGTGTTTGACCATCATAGCAATAAAAAAGTTTTCTTGTGTTTCCATGGAATTTAGTGTATTTCCTATTGTGCCCACTTCCCCTTATCCTTTCCCTTGGCACCACTGAGAAGAGTATGGCTCCATCTTCTTTACTACCCCCCATCAGGTTTGTACAGACTTTGACAAGCCTCTCCTTTATGCATCAGTTGTCAACATCAGGTGCACAAAATGGGGAACTGAAGACAAATCAGTACCCTAGACAAAACAATGCAAGGATTACAATGGATCTCAGACAGAAGATGAGTTAAAATTAGTCACATTGCTGCACATGTGACAAATCCATACTGGAACATATAGCCAGCAGTATTACATGTAAGGTGAGTGGCCTTACGTCTTAACAATGGTAAGGTCTTTGCTGAAGGATCATGGTGGGTTTTGGCCATTACTACTCACAGAAGTTGAGAGGTTAAGAAGTCTCAGAGAATCTGAGGAGATAGATTGGTGGAGTTGTACTCTACCATCACAGAGGCAGGTACACCAGGAGACAGAATTAAAAATGAGCCCTCTGCCCTCCTGCCACCAGGCTAACAATAGCAAGCAAGATGAGGGAAGGTGGAAGCAGGTTCCTGCTTGGGGTCACAGGCACCCCCCTTCCCTTCCTACAACCCCCCCTCATATACAATTACAAAATAGGTATGAGGTTCTGGAGGTAGAAGGGCAAGCTAACAATGACAAGTCTGTCTGGCTTAGAGGACCAGCCCAAGGCAAGACGGCCTACTTGTATGACAACCTCATCTATTAAGAAAACGAGAAGAGTGGCTGTCATTGGTGACTCCCTCCTCAGAGGAATGGAGGACCCTATCTGCCAACCAAACCCAACCCATAGGAAAGTATGCTGTCTCCCTGGGGCCTGGTAAGAGACTTTACAAAGATCTTGAACTTAGGTAGTCCCCTCTGATTACTGCCCATTACTGATCTTTCAGGTGGGTAGTGAGGAAATTGCCACACAAAGTCTGAGGGGAATCAAGAATGATTTAAGGGTATTGGGGGACACTACTCAGGAACTCGGGAGCCCATTTAATCTTCTCATCCATCCTGCCAGGCACACAAAATAATAAGGGAAGAAAGTGGAGAATCTCAGAGATTAATACCTGGCTCTGTGGTTGGTGCCACCAACAGAATTTTGGGTTCTTTGACCATGGCTCAGAATACACGACACCACGCCTGCTGGCAGGAGATGGGGTCAACCTATCTAAACGCGAGAAAAGGAACTTCTTGCAGGAGTCAGCCACCCTCACTGAGAGGGCTTTAAATTAGAATCAAAGGGGGAGGGGGGACAAACCCAGGACTGCTAAAGTTAAGCCTTGGGGAGACATACTGGTGTTGAAGGCAATATCTGTGCCTCAGATCAAGTGCATGTATGCCAATGCCCATAGCATGGACAATAAACAGGAGTTAGAAGCTATTGTGCACCAGGGAAACCATGATATATTTGCCATCACAGAAACGTGGTGGGATGACTCGCATGGTTGGAGTGCCACAATGGATGGCTACAGGCTCTTTAGAAGGGATAGACAAGGAAAGAGAGGTGAATGGGGTAACGCTATGTGTTAAGGAGTGTTTTGACTGTCTTGAATTCAATGTTAGACACACCAAGGGGGAAAGTCTATGGATAAGGATGAAGGGGAAGGCCAATGAGGCTGATAACCTGTTTGGAGTCTGCTACAGGCCATCCGACCAGGATAAAGACACTGATGAGATACTCTTTCAATAATCTGGAGATGTTGCACATTCACTAGCCCTTGTTCTCGTGGGAGACTTCAACCTACCAAATGTCTACTGGAAGTATAACACAGCAGAAAGGGGGCAGTCCAGGAGGTTTCTGGAATGTGTGGATGACAACCTCTTGTTGCAGCTGGTAAGCGAGCCTACCAGCGGTAATGCCCCGCTAGACCTACTCCACAAACAGGGAAGAGCTGGTAGAAGATGTGGTGGTTGGAGGTCGTCTGGGGCACAGTGACCATGATGTGATAGAATTTTCAATATGTGGTGAAGTTAGGAGGGCTGTCAGTAAAACCTCTACCTTGGAGTTCTGGAGGCCTGACTTTGGTCTACTCAAGACACTGTTTCAGAGTCCCTTGGAAAGCAGCCCTCAAAAGCAAAGGGCTCTGAGAAGGCTGGGCTTACTTTAAGAATGAAATTATGAAGGAACAGGAGCAGGCTGTCCCTACGTGCCGAAAAACGAGCCAGTGGTGTAGAAGACTGGCCTGGTTGAGCAGGGAACTTTTGTAAGAACTCAGGGAAAAAAAAAAAAAAAAGAGTGTTAACAACTTTGGAAGAAGGGACAGGTGAACCAGGAAGCATTTAAGGACATTGCAAGGTCATGCAGAAAGAGAATTAGAGATGCAAAGGCTCAGTTGCAACTTAAGCTGGACAATTCTGTCAAGGATAATAAAAAGCGTTTTTATAACTACATTAATAACAGAAGGAGGGCCAGGGAAAATCTCCATTCCTTACTGGATGAAGAGGGGAACATAGTAACAAAAGGCAAGGAAAAGGCCGAGGTGCTTAACGCTTTCTTTGCCTCAGTCTTTAACAAAAAGACCGACTATCCTCAGGGCAACTGGGCTCCCAAGTTGGTAGGCGGGGATGGGGAGCAGATACTCCTGAAATCCAGGAGGAAGTAGTTAGTGACCTGCTGTGACACTTAGATCCTAACAAGTCTATGGGTCCAGATGGGATTCATCCTAGGGTGCTTAGGGAGTTGGCACAAGAGCTGGCTAAGCTGCTCTCCATCATTTATCACAGGTCCTGGCTAACTGGGGAGGTCCTAGATGACTGGAGGTTGGCCAATGTGATACCCATCTACAAGAAGGGCCAGAAGGAGGATCCAGAGAACTATATGCCTATCAGCCTGACCTTGGTGGCTGGCAAGGTTATGGAACAGATCATCCTGAGTGTCAATTGGCACGCAAAAGACAACCAGTGGCTCAGGCCCAGACAGCAAGGGTTTAGGAAAGGAAGGTCCTGCCTAACTAATTTGATTTCATTCTATGACTGAGTGACCCTTCTGGTAAATGAGGGGAAGGCTGTGGATGTGGTCTACCTAGACTTCAGCAAAGCCTTTGACAAAGTCTCCCACAGCATCCTCCTGGAGAAGCTGGCAGCCCATGGCTTGGACAGGTGCACACTTCACTGGGTTACAAACTGGCTGGATGACTGGGAGCAGAGAGTAGTTGTGAATGGTGCCACATCCAGCTGGTGTCCGGTGACCAGTGGTGTATCCCAGGGATCAGTACTGGGCCCAGTGCTATTCAACAGCTTTATTGATGACCTGGACGAGGGGATTGAGTGTACCAGTAGTAAATCTGGGGGGGAGTGTCGATCTGCTGGAGGGTCAGGAGGTGCTGCAGAGGGACCTGGACAGGCTGAGTCAATGGGCTGAGGCCAGTAATATGCTTAACAACACCAAGTGCAGAGTCCTACACTTTGGCCACCTGCGGCACTACAGACTGGAGGATGAGTGGCTGGAGAGCGGCCTGGCAGAGAGGGACCTGGGAGTACTCATTGACAACCAGCTGAACATGAGTCAGCAGTGTGCCCAGGTGGCACAGAAGGCCAATGACATCTTGGCTTGTATCAGGAATAGTGTGGCCAGCAGGACTAGGGATGTGATTCTGCCCCTGTACTCGGCACTGGTGAGGACTCACCTCGAGTACTGTGTGAAATTCAGGGCCCCGCACTTCCAGAAGGATAATGAGGTGCTAGAGTGGGTCCAGAGGAGAGCAACGAGGCTGGTGAAGGGACTGGGGGGAAAGTCTCATGAGGAGAGGCTGAGGGAGCTGGGGTTGTTCAGCCTGGAGAAGAGAAGACGCAGGGGGGACTTTATCCCTCTCTACAACTCCCTGAAGGGAAGTTGAGTCAGGAGGGGGTCAGGCTCTTCTACCAGGCAACTGGTGACAGGACAAGAGGGCATGGCCTGAAGCTGTGCCAGGGGAGGTTTAGATTGGATAGTAGGAAGCACTTCCTCACAGACAGAGTGATAGAACACTGGAATGGACTGCTGGGGGAGGTGGTGGAGTCACCATCCCTGGATGTGTTTAATAAAAGATGCTGTACTTAATGGCATGATTAGCTGATGTTGTGGTGTTAGGTCATAGGCAGGACTCAATGATCTCAGAGGTCTTTTCCAGCCTCAATAATTCTGTGTGATTCTGTGAATTCTGTGATTATTTTTTTCATATTCATTTATATACACAGGCACTAATTTAATATAGGATTCTGAATCTTTACAAGTGTATATGCATTGAGCTGGAAAGGAAGGGCTTGCATGTCATAATAATAACCTATTCTAGTTTAAGGTCTACTCATTTTCTCATAAAGAATAGAGTTAGGATTTGGATCCCAAAACAAGCACTGATCAGCTAATCCTGCCATGCTACTCCTTCTGAGAATGGCCTCAGACCATCACATCTGTCTGGCACTCCTGTCTGAAGGGCAGCAGAGCCCTTATCATGCCATTTGCCCAGTTAATTACTCTGATTTGTGTCTTAACCTTCACTGACACACACTGCAGTCATAATCACCCCTGCACACATTGCCTTCAGCTCCCCATAACTTAAATGTTCTTTGCGAACCTTCCTGGCCTCGGAAGTCTCTCTTCTTTTAAAATATAACATGTTTGAATAATTACTGTTAATAGCCTCCCTAGCTTCAATAACACTTCAGTAGTTAAAAATCTTAATAAGTAAACCATATCAGATGGGTTTCTCTGGTTATAACCTTCCTGAAGCATAATGAGGATTTGTAGCTATTTATTTAGGTTTAAATCTTTTGTATTAGATTTATAGCTGGCCAGTGGCATGACAGCCAGCTCAGACATAATACTAAATGGATGTTTCCAAGTGGAAACTTGGAATTTGAATTAAAATGACCTTACCTTTTTTATTATTATTATTCTTTCCGGTTTGTGTTTTTCAGCTTGCTCATTCTTAATTCCTTCAGTACTTATTACTACAATAAGCCTAATCCTGTGTTCTTGTACACCCTAAGTGTGGGAGCCATAAATACTTCTGCAGGGAAAATCAGCTGTAATTGGATCTCCTGTTGCCTCATGGAGGGAAAAAAATAAATAAATAAAAAGGAAAGGCACATTCCAGCTGAAGAAAATTCTGTGTCTGTGCTCATGTGTTTATGTCTCTGACGCCCTTGAGTAATATTCTGTCCTTTTGCTCTACTCCAGGCTGAGTTCTCCCAGCTGAACCTGGCTGCTTACGTCACAGGTGGCTGCATGGTGGACATGCAGGTCATGAGGAATGGCACCAAGGTGGTAAGGTGAGGAGCACCAGCTTGTCTTGAAAATCAGGCTTGTTGGGGAAAGCAGGATGACTTCAAGGTCTGACCAGTATCTGAACTAGCACAGCACAGTCCCAGTGACTTCAAAGTTTCCTGGAAACAGTGGAAAGATTGACCTGACTGTGGTGGTTTTGTATGAGGTTTCAGTTGCACATTGTGCCACACAGTCATTGTTTCCAGTCTAGACCCTTCATGCTATAACAAATGCCTCCTTTTTGGTTTCTTTTTAGCTAATAAAAGGGACAATGGATCTTCCTCTCCTTTCCTTTTTCTCTCCTTCTGTGTCAAACAACCTTCACTGTAAACAGTGTCTTGCATTCATTAGCCTGCCTGTGTTAGGTCCTGATCCCAGTGGATTACCCTTGTAATAGCCACAAAGTTTTTCCATGATCTTGATCCTCAAAGCCTGATTTGCCCCTGAAATGCCACCTTTTTTGCCAGAGATTCCCAGTGCTCTGGCATTACCCTTTGATATAACTCAGAGGTAATACTATATCTCTGTTCATTGTGACTTCTGTCCCTACTAATATTACTTCATAATTGCAGTCATTGCAAGAAGTCTCTTTTCTTGAGCAATGCTTCCCCAGTCACACACCCAATTGACTTCCCAAAAGCATTGCTCCCCTTTGGTCTGACACCAGAGTGCCTGCAATTTGGAGATAAAGTTAGATATATTTTTACTGCTGCTATATAAAGAACAGTGTAATTTGTCACATCTGTGTATGAAGGTAAAATGCCTCTGTTTACATAGTCCTGATATTAGTGTTCACCCTTTTATTCCCACACCTACAACTTCATGACTTTTTGTCATTACACCCTCTAACTCAACATGTCATCTTTGATACAAAAGCTTTTCTTTGTTCATGTTGAAATCTCGTTGCTATTCCCAATCCAGTTTTTCTAGTTTCTGTACATCTTTTTGTACAATTCTTTTGCACTTTTTGGTGTATACAGCATCTCTGAGATTAATATTGTTCACACATTTAATCAATGCTAGAGACACATAATATAGCATACAGGGATATTTTAAAAGGGATTATTAGAACAGCTGAAAAATGGTAATTCTAATCATGCTGGCCACAGTTTAATTTCTCAAGATGTCATTTGAAGTCCAAACAGTGCAAAGCAACACTTGTCACTGTCAATTAGCTACAACTGTGCTCCATCAACTAATTTCAGGTCTTGACAGCTCTTAGTACATCCACAAGTCTCCATTCATTCTTTGCTATAATTTCATGAGCCTCTGCTAAAAACTTTTAAGGTTGAATCTGTTACCATTTGCTTTCTCTCATCCAACAAATGTCTGTTTCTTAGTGAAACAAAGCCTATGTCCTGTGAACCAGCTGCTGGAGCATCCATCAGACTGTGCACTGTGCTAATGCGCTCCGGTGTTCCCTTGCTCATAATGCTGGAAGGTTTCCCAAGAACCATTTCCTAGGTTGATCACATCTTCATTTTCCTTCCCATTCCTTTCCTTCCAAAGCCATTCATACATCTGGCAGAATGATCTTGAGCTATTAAAATGAAACTGAAGACAAAATTTATTTCACAAGAGTGTCTGGAGCATGGTGTTCATGTTTCTGCTTGCAATAAATACACAGGTATCACAGCTAGTCATTTTGCATGGGTGTGAATGTTTGGGTTTATGAATGGCATTAGTTCAGTTGGGTTTTTTTGTCTATGCATGTTTAAGGACAGATGCATTTGTGCGGTGGGAAGTGGATTTGGAAAATACATACTTGTCTGGATACCCAATTTATATGTCATGTGTTGTCCATGATATGCTATAGACCCTACAGCACTAGCCTTTTATTTACAGCCTGCAGTGATGTGCCCCTATCCTGCCCAACTCAGCAAGTTTAAGAGTTCAAGTCAGCCAACTTTCACAGCGACTCCTACCATTATTTTAGAATTTACAGAAATAAAAATTATTCTTGACTTTAGAAGGTGAATTACAAAGCATACTGTTACTGAGCTGTTCAGAGGCCTCTCAGGCCATCTGCACGGGTGCAGCTTGCTTCCCGTTCCTTCCAAGTTCCTCCATCCCTCCCACGGCCATGTCCTCCATGGCCACAGACACCCTTCTGGGTGCCCAGTCACATGTGTGCACCAGCCCTGCTGCTGACGTAATCTTTTTTCCATCTATTATTAGCGATATTTAGTTTACTGTTAACTATGAAGCAAAATATTTAGTCACAGGTCAGAATGTTTTCCAGATGTTTCTAGATCCTCATCATGATTTTTGAATACCCAAAGTCCTTGGATATCCTACTGATGTGTTACAGAAAGGAAATACAACAGCATCTTCCTAGCAGGCGCATTTGGGATTCCCCCCACTGCAGGAGTCCTGCAACCTTCACACTCCTCTTCAGAGTAAAGACAACAGAGTGGGGCAGTTTAGTCAAATATACTACAGACCAGTAGATTTTAAATCAATGAGATAATACACATTTAGAACAACAACAGCAACAATAATAATAACAAAACTATAATAATAATAAAGTAACAACTGGGTTATTCTCTCCAGTTTGAAATGATATTAACTGATTAACTATCTAACAGTCTAATAGCCTACTAAATTCTGTTATTTTTCACCAGGTCTCCTAGCTCTTTCTTTAAGCTGGGGACATCCTTTTGCATATTTAAATCAAAGCTCTTTGATCCTTTCTGACACCTTGACATTAAGGCATTCTTCTACAACATGTGCCAACTGATCTGAGCTGCACCAGGAAAGAATTGTGGTTCTTTTACCTGGAAGATAAATCCCCTAATAAGAAGGTATAACAGTCCTTAAAGTCCTACATTTACCACTTGCCTCAGGCAACATATTTTTTAAAAGAAGGGCTTTAGAAACATTGCTGTCAATTAAAGAGAACAAGGAACTGGAAGTATACAGACCTCCATGACTCCTAGCCTGTATATCTTGAAGCAAGTAGCTACAAGTAAGTTAGCAAAGTAACTGAAGCCAGGCATTACTTTGCTTGCTTGATTTTTAAAATAAGAGTGGCTCCCAGAATTTAATTTTACAGTAACAGAATTCTGAGTCTCCACCTCCTCTGTTTTAGCTTCTAAGTTCTATACATCTGTAGGATTGGGTGATGGATTTGATAGTCTCAGTGAAATGTGCTTTTGGAGAGAGACACCATCATCTAACAAATCTGAAAAATAGCAAGTGTTTTTTCTGTGCCAGCTGCACCATGGTATGCAATGGCCTCATCAGCCTATTCATCACATTTTCTTCAGTTAGAAGAAAAATAGCTGTCCATGAAGTATCTTGTGCAGTCTCTAGCAAGCACTTTCCTATTTCAGTGCCCTATAACACGAGCCCTGACTGAGGAGAGTGCAAGGGGATGAGCTGGATATCAGGATCAGTGTTGGGCTCAAGGCTGGCAGGAAGGAATCTCCCACATGTTGGTCTTTGTTACCCCAGCACTTCTTTGGGTAAAATTAGTACCAGAGCTTCCCTGATGAAAAGTTAACCATGGGAAGCAGGAGGTGGCACTTATTCATCCCAAAGTCACTCACTAACTTAGATAATAGCAACACCTTCAAGAGAGAAATAGGAGTAATTTCTAAGTGCAATGGCTGAACTACTAAGCAGTGTAAAAAAGCAAATGTGAGCTGATGTCTGCTTTTAAAACACTTGGGTAGATTCTTTATCATCCTTCCTGTGCATGCACAACTTCCTTTTGCACAGGTCTACACAGACACACACGCAGATGGTATGAACTGTCTGGAGTCTAATTTACCTTAGAAAGCTCCTGGGCTGTGTTACCTCTACTAGGGTGAGATGTAAGGAATGGGATTTTCGTTTTCACTTGTCTTAATTTCTCTGGCAGGGCCTTCATATCAATGTTTCCACAGTGCAAAGAGGCCATCAGAGCTGACACGGCACCCACTCTGAGGTGCATTTATACTTTCAGGATATTATAAAAGTATCTTAGTATAAATGAGAATTTGGGCTGTCTCTGCTTCTGACAACACTTAGACTCCCAAACTATGATGTCAGACTTTCCATTAGATTAAATGTAGTCCTGTGTTTGCCTTTTGGGCTTTACAAGCCTTCAGCTATTAATTCCAATAGATGGGGGAATAAGGCAGGGATATGTTGAAAATCTGGACAGCTTTCTTACATGGGGAATACTAATGTCTTTGGGAGCATTTCAGACTTTTAAGAATATAAATTAATCATGCACCAGACTGTTCTCATCTCCTGTTTCCCTATGGAGCTGGCTCTTTTGCCATTTGGGTTGATTATCCAGGGGAGAAAGGCACATTTTCTGTGTGTCTGCATGGGACCTACCACAGTGGTGGCCATACCACTTACAATGTGATATTTAGACTCACTGTAACACCACGGTACAGATAACAGTTGATGGACCAGGAGTTGCCCAGGGTCTGAAATGGGGAAGACCCTGCACAGAGCAATGGTCCTGGCAAGTGGGAAAGGGTGACAAAGCTGACAGCAAAGAAAGAGGAACTTAGCACCATGGAGAAAGCCTTGCTGTGAGGAAGGATCTCTTGCCATGTTTAGTCCTACAGGCCTTAGCTGAAGTTGGCTGGTCTGTATAAGAAAGTGTGTGTCTCACCCTGCTTGCCCTGGATGATATGCCCTTGTCACTCAGCTGGGGGTGGGTCAGGTGTCAGTGAATGCTCTGGTTTCTCCATAAAGGCACATTCATTCCTTTAATTAACACTGACTTTCCTGTCAGTTCCAGCTGATTCAGTGCTTCTGCTATGCTCTGTCCTTTGATAACAGGACAGAAGCCTGTTGAATCGCTATCCCAAATAGACCAGGACCTGAAAGTGTTATTTTCTCAAAGCATATTTTTGCACTGCAAGCTGCAATACAATCACAGCATGATGAAACAAATCCTTTTACATGGGAGGAGCAGGGAAGAAACTGACCAGCCAAGCAGCAGGTGTTTTCCCACTCTTAAGAGCCTGCAGACCCTGAGAGATGTGTACTCTTTTCAAATTGCTCAATTTCAAACTCAAATACAAGTCGTCTAAAATAGATCTGCCCACTCCAGGATGCCAGATTCTTTAAAGTTCAGTGAGGACTCTGTCAGCTGCACCTTTTCCCATCCCAGTACTTTTACCCAGCTGACAGCACCATTGACAAGCTGCTCCACAAAAGAGATGTTGGTTTTCTAACCTACAGAGGCCATGTTTTCTCACCACACATTAGCTGCACATTGCTAGGAGATGGAGATTTTCTTGTCTCTTGAGGACTATTCATTCACAAGAGTTGGTGGTTTCTTGGAGTTCTTCTACAGGGAGAATATCCAGGGAGGTCATGGGAGTAGCCACTGTTCCTGGACACTGATGTAGGGCATATTGGTAGGTCACCTTCCAGCTTCTGATCTTCCAGGAAGCTTGTGTCAAAGGAGAACCCTAAGTTCTGTCTAGTCTTCATTTTTTAAATTTAACTCTTGACCTAATTGGGCTATTCTTTAAAATTTTCTGTGGGTTTTGGTTGTTTGTTGTTTCCAAAAGAAAACCCTTCAAATTTCTGTGAAGTTGCAGATGGGATGAAAAATAGGAGAAACTGATTAGTAGAGTTTAGGTTTCTAGAAAGAAGTCAGATGTAAAAATATGTTGAGCACATGGCTCTCCCGAGATCCACAGGATATACCACACAGTATAGTAGAGTATGTGCTATATGTTTAACACTGAGCAATATTTGGGCAATATTTTTCTGTTGATGTCATGGCAATCTGTAAATGTAATGGTGGAGTGTGTGTTAACAGCATGAAAACTTTTGAAAGTGCACTTTCGGCAAAACACCAACACGCCAAATGACCGCTTCCCTTACTGAAATATCCTGCAAAGACAATGGACTGGGACAAGGTGTCACATAGGGTACACCCTGGCAAGCTGTGGTTACACATGAAGCAATTTAATGCCTCCAGTAAACATTTATAAACCAAGAAATTATTCCCACATGGAGAATGATTTACCATCATCTTTCATTAATATCTCCCCACTCTTCACCTGCTTGTCTCCTCTTCTATTTTTTTGAGCAGCAGCTAAAAAAGGGAAGAGAATTGGGGGTATGATTATTTATGTATTTATTCTCAGTTTCTTCCACCTCAGGTCCTGCTGCTATACAGCTTCTTGGAGGCCTGCTTGTCCCTTCAGGCTTTACTGATCTCCCAGATGAATAATGTCCCCTTTCACCTCCTCAGCAGCTGGCGCCCAGCCGACGTGCAGGCAGGATGCTGACAGTTATTGGGAAAACATTTGATGTGCAGGCATCTGCCAGAAAGCAAAAGTCACTCTGAGCAGACCAGGGTGGGGAATATCTCAGAGACTAAACTACTGCCTGGCCCTTTTTGCATTTACAGTAATTCTTTCCAGTAAGAATGTGTTGCCAGGGCCTAGAGCACTCATTAATTAGTTAATCCTGGAGTGAACACAAGAATGATTAAAGTCTGTTGTAGATTGTTTCAGTCTTGATCAGCTTTTTTTTTTTTTTTCCCCAATCCTGCCTTAATTCATCCCCTTTCTGTATGAGTTTTTGCTAAGCCTTCTTCCAGGGAATGGCAAACAGAGAAGTGAAGGGACAAGTCCTGCTGCATTTGCACTATACTGGTCAAGGTGGGTCTTCATTAATGACCTGATATTGGGACAGAATGAAGCCTCAACAAGCTTGTGGGTAGCAACAAGTTGCAGGGTAGGGAGCAATAGATATGCCAGAGGGCAGGAGCTGCCATTCAGAGGGACCTCAACAACTGGGGAAATAGGCCAACAGGAACCTCATGGAGTTCAATAACAACAATTGCAAAGTCTTGTGTTGAGGGAGCAATAATCCCAGTACTGCTGGGGGGCAACTGGATAGAAAACAGTTCTGCACAAAAGGATCTGGAAGTCCTGTGTACCTCTGCAGGGAAGAAGCCCCATGGCTCACTGGGCAATATCAGCAAGTGCATAGCTAATGAGATACTGTCCACATCTGGAGTATTGTGTCCAGCTGTGAGCTCCCTAGTATAAAACAGGCATTGACATACTTGAACAAGTTGAGTAAAATGCCACCAAGATCATCAACCTGGACTAAAGACATCCAGGGAGAGACTGAGAGACAGCTTTGTTCAGTCCGTACGAGGAGGCTGAAGGGGATTTATCTACAGCCATCAGGCAACTAAGAGGAGGGTATAGAGGAAATTAAGCCAGATTCTAATTGAAGGTTTGCAGTGAAGAAGAAAAAACAGACACAAATTGCAGTTGGCGAATTCTAATTAGACAAATTTAAAAAAATAAATAAATCCACAATGTGCGTGGTCAAATGCAAGTGTCCAGAGAGCCTAGCAGATCTTCATCCTTGGGAACGTTGAGACTTTGGCTGGACAAGGTAAACCTAATGGCACTTTAAAGTTACCCCTGCAATAAGCAGGATGTTGGGCCAGAACATTTCCAAAGATTGTCTCTGACCTAAATTATGACTTTATTCTGTGATGTTGGAATGTATATGGATCACTTTCTCTAAAAGCTTTGGGTTGTAAGCATTTTGAAGGCAACCTGCTGTTGGCAGGTGTGGTTGTTACTGCTTTGAGGAATTGTCCAGGCCCATGTGCTTTTCCTTCACAAGACTGATCAGTCGATAAGTAAAATACATGGCAGACTTAGGAGACTGCCACTGTATAGTTTGGAAAATGTGTGACATACCATTTTATTGCTCATTGACCACTGGTCTGCAGCTGAGAAGCAAATCAGAGCATCTTCCAGGGTTCAGACTCAATGATCTTAAATATCTTTTCCATCCTAAATCTTTCTATGATTCTGCTGGTCCTACTGCAACCATGATTCCTGGTTCTTGCTACTTTTGCTACAATGATCTTCTCCAGACCCCATGTTTCTTTCCCAGCCATTCTCTATTACAGTGTACCTAAAGACCCCCAGCTCCTCTCCTCCAGCTTGTTGAAGAAAGGTCATTCTTTATTCTATTTTGCTCTCTTGTTTCTTTAAAACTAGCTTCATTCTTACTCTGAATAACTTCATAGGGTTTACCTAGTTCTGTGGAAAATATGACACGAGGTTTAGATTGAAATGAGATTTTTTCCTTAGTAAATTTCCCATTTTACTAAGACATCCAATACAACATTAAATCTAGCACTGTGATAGGTGCAAATGTGAGGTATTTCATGTTAGTTTTTAGTACTGTAATAACAATGCTATTAACACCCAAGAAAAGCACAAAAAGAACTTGTTCCTATTCGTAAATGTCATTTTCTGTTAGCTCTCAGACACCCAAGGCACTGCATAGTTGGAGGGATTACTGCACTTCTCAGTTAGTTGCAGCCTCTTATGGCTTGGACTTGTGCCTCGGAAGCTTGCCTGAAGGCTCTATTAACTGCCAGTAATGCAAAGCTTGTTGAATCCTATTACTTAATTGCACACTTTTCCTCTTCTGCGTGTCGTGCCAAGAAGAAAGGAAAGGCTTTGGAAGAGAATTTAGTCAAAATGTGTCTATCACTGGGAAGTATCAGAAAAAATTAATAAGGCCACCCTGACTAATGGAGGGTAGGTAGAACTTGAAGTGAGGATGTGCATCTTCAGTGTCCTGGGAGGATCTTTTTCTATTGACGTGAAGAGTAAAGTGTCTTTTAAGACTATCAGTCTTTAAAGAGAGCAAGAGAGCCCATCCTTCTCCCACAACATTGGCAAAAAGCTTTCTAAACCCATCATGGTGCTGAAGTATAAAGCAGGTCTGCCCTTTGGGAGCAGGTAATTGGAAGGAATCATTAAAATGTATTTTGACAACATAGTCTATTCTTGTGTGTTCTCTATGCCATGAAGCTATTTGTGCTTCAGTGAGAAAAGCTGAAGGACCAGGAAGCAAGCCAGAGTTATGGCCATATGCAAAATTAGGAAATCTCTTTAAGGCATGAAACCTCCCAGCAGGACTTGCTGTCATCATCTTCTCTACCCCAGAGCAGTCTGAAGACCTGCTTCCTGCAAAGAAATGTTATTGATGATCTTTTCAGAGCTGATTCTCTTCTCATAATTAGAGAAGTTAGACACATGGTCACCAGAATAGCTACTGCTGCTCCTGAGATGTTTACCTTCCATATTTTACATCAGGAACCTCTTAAATTGTTTTATATTCCCTAATTTCTGACAAAACTATTTCCAAGACAGCTAATGCTGTGACAGATTTAAGGGTAATTACATTCTGCAGTTGTATCTCTTCCTATTAAGTATTTTGGATCCAGGCTTTATACTTAGGTTTCTCTCTGAAGTATAGTTTTACTCTAAGAAAGAAAAAGATTGCTAAAATGCATTGGAACAAGTTGAAAAAGAGTGAGTTAAATGCAAATAAGTGCCTTGCACAGCAGTATCAGAGTCCAGGCTCAGTCTTGGCAGTGCTAGCAGCTTCCCAGCCAGTCACTCGTCATCACTCGGGGATGTTTGACTCTGGTAATCACTGGCCGATCTCAACTGCCAAAAGGAGAGGTAGGCTGAGTAGCTGCCATGTGCCTTGGCTAGCATCGGGGGTGAGAAGGCAACTACTGCAAAAGGAGAAAAGCCACAGGGAGCTGTGGGGGGCTGCTTCACTCTGAGGGTGGCCAGTACAGTCAAGCACGGCTCAGAACCCTGAAAGGCACAGGCCATGTGTGGCAGAGGCCATTGCCTGTGGCAACATGAGCTGAACGGAAAGCACCTTTCCATTCCAAAGGGAAATAAAATCTCACCGTTTCAATATGAAAATGAAAATTTTTCATTTTCCTGGATTATTTCTTTTGTTAAACAAAGTATTCTTGTGTCTCTACACCACTCTGGGAACATGTTACATGTCTTTTAGTGGCCTTTATTTTGCCAAGCAGTGCTAGGAGCCAAACTCTAAATAAAAACTGAGTTTCTGGAGTCAGAGAAAGGGCTTCTGAAAAAGGGTTGTGGCCAAAGATGGGCTCCAGCTTTCTCCTGGAGCATCATCCATCTGGCTAGCATGCTAAAGGAGATTCACAGCCTCAGGTAGGTGTATGCCACATAGCCCAGGAAGGACACCATGCCAACATGCAGAACACAGCTTATTAGTGACATGTTTTAAATTTGTGGTTACTTTTAGTTCCAGTTACCTATCCCATCTTCCTAGCCATTAGGTGTTTGAATTGGCTCTTCTGTATTCTTTTGGTAACCAAACCCACTTCCACAACCTGTTTTTTGCAGAGGTCTAGCTACAGTTTTATTCAAGACTACTTATGGTCATCTAAACACTGGCTGAACAGATCTAGTGGAGAGGCAAGGTTTGGCTTCTCCCGTATCTCTCCTAGTCCTATCAGACTCAGGTGATTAGGACCTCAGCACAGTACATGCTACTGAGTTTGGATCACCCAAAGATTTTGGCAACAGAGTTTCAAACGCGGGACATCTTCCTAACCTGTCTGTCTGCCAAGGATTTCAACTTTTTGTCATTGGAGATGTTACTGGGTTGGTTTGACCTAGCAAAGAAAACAATTATGCTACTAGCTATTCCAAATCCAGGGCTTGCTATGTCAGCTTAAACTTTACACTCTGAGAATGAGTGGTAGCTTGCAAAAGTAGTCTTCTACCAAGAAAGCAAGAATCCTCAGGTGAAGCAATTAAGCTCTTTTCTCCCCAGATCACTAGTATCCCCAGTTACTCAGTTTTCATGCCACCACTCCTACCACTACTATTCATTACTCTTTTACTGCCTGCTATCCTTCCTACCCCCTCTTCTCACATTTTGCCATTGATCTCGTTTGTCCGTTACAGACGTCTCACAGACTCCATGGCTCTCCAGCTGATGTTTATTTGCAGCTAGTCCCAGGCCCTGCACTCTTCTGCCCTGTTCACAGTATCCATGGGAACATCTTCATTGTCTCATGGCTCAAAACAGGGATTCAGTGTCCACCTTTGCTTTAGAGATTCACTCCTCATCTGCTGCGTGAGAGAGTGCCCTGCCTTCCTACATGATGCAGCATTTGAGAATAGGCTTTTCTACATTAATTCTGTATTCTTGTGTCCCTCTCCTAAGCTGAGAAACTCTTCCTTTGCCAGGATCTGAAAAGACAAGAGCTTTTTTCTAAGCCTTTGGCTGGCAGAAGTAAAGCCACTGAAGGCAGTTTCCCAGCCACTGTGTGTCCTCCCTGTTAACTGGCCATGCTTATTTGCATGCTTCCTCCCCACTACAGCACCATGTCCCCACCCCAGGGTGCTGGGGAAGATATTCAAGGGCAAATACTGATGCTTCCTCTGAGGAGATGGAAGCAACGGTCTGAACCATTACCATGAAGCCCCAGTAAGTGCTGTTCCCCCAGTCAAGTCTGGGGAAAGACCTGAGCTGTAACAAGGACCATTTTCTTCTTTGTATGCTCAGAAAGCTGGATGAAGGAGGGACACACCTGAAGCTCCTGCCCCTCCAGGCACCACAACTGTTTAGCAATTCAGTGCAGATGTCAAGTCCTGGTCCTAGGAAGCTGATGGACCTTTCTGAGGACCTCTGCCTGCTTCTGGGGTACTTTCTACATGGCAAGTCCAGCAGAATGGAGCAGTTCAAGCTTTCCAAGATTTGTATTCACTGCTGTTTCTCAGCAGGAGGACACTGCTTGCCTCACCCCCATTGACACCTGGGAGGTCCATAAATCAGTTACACAGTGATAGCGCAGCCCTCCCAACACTCATTATGCATCTTACTGCTAGAGGAAAGCACCACCTTTGGTGCCAAGTACATTAGGGAACATGCCTGGGTTTAAAAGTACTCCATGGGAGAGAATCACAACATTTCCAAAGCTTGGCCTCTTGCATCACAAAAGCAGAGCATGCTCCCCACCATGTCTCAGGTGATAACAAAAGCACAAGGCCAACAAACAAAATGAATAGCTTTAAAACAACAAAAGCTGCACTGGGTTTTGTATACAGTGTTTGTTGCCACAATTTGGCCCAGAGTCACCATCTCAGATTTCCCTACCAGAATGATGGAAATATAAATAGGGGCCATAAACCCAAAATATTTCCAGCTCATACATCCAAAGGATAGAAATTATAGTCTCTTAGAAGGGAAAATGTTCGAGGGTAGTGAGGTAATGGGACCTGGTTACAGAGCTCATTTCCCTGAAAAACTTTAATACAGCATAGAAATTTTTCCAGTGTCCTTGATACAACCTCTGCTAAAGTATAAAATAATCCCCTGTTTCAGTGGAAAAGCCCCTTCCATACCTTTGAGAATGAACTGCTGAGCTCCATTTTGGGTATAGTTTCTTTCCAGATGCTGTTTCCAGAGGTTCCTGAATGGCTCTGGAGACACACCGTCAGCAAGAAGTGAAGTCTGGCTGCTTGAAAGATAATCTGTTGCCTGTTGGCTTACCTAGAAAGGGCCTCACTTTTCTGTGCATTTGCTGAGAGCTGCTGCTCTTGAACCATAGGAATCCCGGCTCCAGTCTTGCTAAATGATATTCTGAAAGTCCACACCATGAGTCACAGAACTGGATGAGGGGCTCTGCTCATTTGATTAATTACATTACCATGCCTGCCCTTTACTTGTTGACTCATACCCATTGGAGCCTGGGATGTGCTGCGTATGTAGTAAACTGATTAAAGGGGGAACATATGTCAACGTACGGATGTGTACAATAGCTTTTTGAAATCCCTCATGATCTTCCCACCCACTGGGCATTGCTTCAATATCGAGTTCAATCATCAGGAAACAAACTTGTTCCCTCATCTGCATCGCATATTGCAACGAGCTTGCCAAATATGGTCAAGCTTTTAGAAAGAAAAGACGATCCCCCCACCAGTGAATTTATGACCCTTGGCTCTGCTTGTGGCTTGTTCCTGTGTATGCTTGAGTGACATGGAAACTGCAGCAAATTTCTTTGGCCTGTTTCTATACTCTCACACTTGCAGCTATGTTGGATTTTTCCTTTTTTAAATGACTAGAGGGGTTTTTTTGTTTGTTGCTTTCTAACGCAAGCAACACATGACATAAGGCACAAAGGATGGAGAAGAAACAGAGGAGGCTAGAAGTGTTGCTGAGTGTTTTGAAAGTAAAACGTCACTCCCCTCATCTCTTCCAGGTCCTTTAAGCCTGACTTTGTCCTGATCCGGCAGCACGCCTACAGCATGGCGCTGGGAGAGGACTTCCGCAGCCTCATCATCGGCCTCCAGTACGGTGGCATCCACACAGTCAACTCCCTCTACTCCATCTACAACTTCTGCAGCAAGCCGTGGGTGGTAAGTGATGATCCAGCTCTACTGCATGACAACACTGCAAAGCAGATGTGTGGTACCAATAAAGCACCGAAGTCAGCTTCCAGTCTGTTTCATAGGAATTAATCTCTTTAGGTTAAAACCACCCTTTAAACAAACTTAGGAATGCAACTGCTGAATCCTTAGGGAAAAAAAAAAAAAACAACTATGTGCAATGCTTCTTTATCAACCTCTAGAAACATCAAGGTGTTGTTTCCTCACACTGAGTAGGACATTTCACCTGTCCCAGACTCTAAAATGTCACAAATAGCCAACAGTAAAGTAACACAAAGATTTCTTGAAAGGTAGCATAGATGAATAGATCAGTAACAGCAGATCAATAGTAGCATGTTTCTGTCCTGACCAAAACACAGTAAAACTACCTTGAAAGAAATATTATCATTCTCTGTTCTAGAGAATATCTGAGCTACACTATTTCTATCATCTTTTATTAGATGTACACTTGTGGTAGCCAAATGCCCCAGGCTGAGTCTCAGATTATCCATTCCTTGCAGAAGTGCAACCTGCACTTGTCTTCCCCTGTCTTCTTCCTACCTTTTCTGAGTAGTGCTTTCTTGTGAGGAAATCAGACGAAAAGAAGAAGGGTAGCAAGATGATTTCTTTGACAACTAGGTCTAGAAAAAAAGGGAACACAGACTGACAGAGACTTTGGAAAGAGGCAAAAGGAAAAGGGAAAGCATGTAGAGTCTTTCAGCAGTTTCAGAAGGAAATAAAGGATTATCATAAAGTGTTGGTTCATTGAGCACAAAAGACTGCACCTTGGAAACACCTTGGGCTGAGCGAGCTCCTGGGGAGGAGTGTTTTGAAATTTTGTACTGGGAGCCACCTTCACCTGTTCTGTAAATTTTATCAAGTTCAACTAAAAATCTCAGAAAAACTTGAAAAACATTATCATGGACTTGTCTCAGCCCCAAATCAAAGTTTGTAATTATTCCCCAGACCTCTTTTATGACCAGGCAGTAGGAACTGCAGGAGCAGCAGAGCCAGAGGAGTGAGGCTGGCCACAATGAGCTACAGGAACACATCTTGCCATTATAGCACCTGCAGGAATAAGTCAGATGTTGATGCCATTTTGGGGTCCACATCTGGATCTTCAAAGAAGTTTTATCCAAAAGTGCCCTCTCTGTTCACTGATGTTCCCAGAACAGAAGTTTCCCTGCATTGTTCTAGATCCAAAGAAGGGAACTACAAGCCATATGGATGTGACAAAGAGATGTGACTCTCCAATATATCCTACATGGAACACTTTGAGATACATTTTTCGGAATTCCCCTTACTCATTGTACAAATTTAGCTTGCAGTGAGATGGAATGTTTAGAGCAAGTGGTAAATATCTTCCTCATTTTCTAATTAAGTCTTTTTGATTATGTTTTTTTCTTGGAATAAAATCCAATTAGTCTTCAGTGTGTTGACTGGTAGTTCAAATCCATCTGAGGTCTGTAGTGACTTACTTTTATTTCCATGACTATGCAATGTTGGATTTAACTCATTTCTTACCAAAAAGGTACCAGTGTAATAGTTTTAAATCTCAGCTTTCATCTCTTTTATGACATTCAGGGTTTTTTTGAGACCAAAAGCAAGGTCCTGTCTTTTCCAAAAAATTTGCATTGCAGTAATGAGAATAGTGAGAACAATCTCACTTTTCCATTAGTGTATAGGTAGATGATGTGCATTTGGCCTCAGTCCCCATTTGAATGATGAAGGTTGCTGGGAATAGAAAGAGAAGGAAGAGAGGGATCAGTGCCAGGCTCCATACAACACCTTTGCATTGGTTACAACAGTTACTACTACACACATGAGCATGTTGACCCCAGTGACCAGATAAAAAGCCATCGCATATGCATTGGCTTTTGCTGAGGAAGACGGCCACGTGGTCTATTCCATCTGGTTTGGGGGTCAGGTCAGTCAGGGTTTAATTTTTTTTTCAACTCATGCCTTGTAATTACATTTCTGATGGTGCACAGGGGCCTCAAGATATGACAGGTCAATTTTAGGACTGTAAAATTAAAGAAAACAAACAGGGTCAGCACATTGAAAAAACCAATCAAACAACAAAACATCCAAAAACCAAAGCAAACAAACCAAAAAAGTATAAGAAAAAAAGAAAAATAAAAGAAAGGGGAAAAAAAGAAAAAAAAAGAAAAAGAAAAAGAGAAAGAAAAAAAGAGAAAAAAAGAAAAAGAAAAAGCACATATGGCAAGGCAGTGTGGGAGAAATTGTCTCTGCCCCTAACTTGACTCTAGCTATTCTGGGTCCAGTTGTGCCATGCTTTCCTCAGAGGGAATAGAGCTGTCTCAAACAACCTTCTCAGGGGAGTCAAAGAGAACAGTTGTAAACACTTAAAACAGGTTTGTAGAATGCCTCCTTTCACTACTGCCCCTGCACACACATCAGCCCCCAAACCAATGATTGGAACACACTGATCTAAGAGCTCATATGGGATCTGAGCTGGTATTTGGCACCACTGAAATTTTATCAGGTTGAAGCTCAGGTAGAGATTGCACTGGGGCATTTGAGGGCAGAAAGCTTCACTGGCAGCAGAATCAGAAACATTTGATTTTGTGATAGCTGGGAAATGAGATAGGACAGACCTCTTTGGTCCATGCTCCACTCTGATAGCAAAACAAGCACCTTGAAATAAAGGGTCTGCTTTAACAAAGATTACTGGTAACTTTCTGGACCTAGAAAAGAGTTGAGATAGATGAAGAAATGAAATTAAATCCCCCTGGGAAATGTGCTTTTCACTCTTCCTTTTATTTTATTTTTTTTCAAAAATTGTTCCATTTCATAGAAAGGTTTATGATTTTGTGGAGGGGGATGGAAGTAAGCCGGTATTTCCTTGGCAATTTTTAACAATGTTTTTTCTCAGCAACTCTAATTACAATCAGCTGAGTTTGGGCTTGAATTTACTCAAACATGCAGCCCCATTTTTTTAATGACATTTGCCAGGTTTCCAGAACTGCAATACACATATTTATTCAAAGGTTAAAATTTGCATTAAACGCAGGCACAGTTTGAAATAGGTGTTTCTGAGAGATGTATTCAGGGGGATCTCATACACAGCGAAAGAGCTAAGAAACCCAAGTTTTAAGATCATCTCAGAATTATTGAGAAATAATGCTAAAAGTACTCTAAACACAATGCTTCAACCACTAATAATATTTTTTTTCGGTTATTAAAGTTAGAATGCAATATACAGTGGGAACAATGCTCAGAGTAGAACTTGTATTACATGCAGTAATGTCGGTAATTGTAAGGCAGCTTTTGCATCTGCAAGACTGCAGGAAACTTGAATTCTTGAAGACAGTCATCTACACAGTAAAGGAGCCAAACTGTTAGTGACTGTTAAGGGATATAGGCTCTCCTATGACCTAGGCACTTTCAAGATATTCAAAAAGCCTTGAGGTCCTCCAAACGGAGCTTTTTATTTCTCTTCAAAGATTTCCTGCAAGTAACTCTGATGCCCAAATATCCAGGTAAGGCATCTCGCATGCATACGTGTTCCAGGTACTTAAAACCAGACTGTGCCACATTGCCTTACCTCGTGTCTAGTTCTGTGGTTTAGATGCAATCTTACTAAAACCAGTGGAACCACAGAAAGTAAGAACTGATACCAAAATGTGGAAGGTGCAGTTATACCTAGCTGAGGTGCTGACAGTAACATTCCTGCCCATTTAAAATGCACTGGGAGGTGCTACTTAATCTCTGCTATCAGGTATTTAAGAGGCTGCTGCACCACATAACATGGATGTCTCTTTGCCAATAACCTGTCTTTAACAATTGCCAAAAAAGAAAGGAAAAAAGAAGGGAATTGTCCCATGAGGGTCAATACCAAAGTCAAACCTTTTTGCAGGCTTGGCTCATTGAGGAGGTTCCCAGATGGCTGAGTCTCTCATATGTTCATCTGAAATACTTGTGACTTCAGCAACAGCCAACATCTCTGTGCTTCAAAAGGAAGCCAAAGGAACAAGTCAGGAATCTGCCTGTCAGCTGCACTAGTGCTCCAAGTTATTTTGCTTGAGCTGTTTTCCTAGGATAGATGTATGTCACCTCAACGTCAGGGTGCCCATGGCTCACCAGGGCTGCATGCATGCACAGTAGAGGCATGTACTGCTCTCAGCCACAGTGTTTTTCCTCCTCTCCCTGTCTCTTTCTCATTCTGTTTAACTTTTAAGCCCTCTCTGCTCACTTGGCTAGTCATAACAGGTCTTTATTTTTCTTCTCTAGCATGTGCAGGGCAAATGCAACTAGTTATGAGAAGCAAGCTGTCCTCCTTCCCCAACATCAACCTTCCTTGCCAACAATAATTATTCTACATGGGGAGTATTTCTCTTATCTGTTGATGCATGCTAGGGGGGAGTGGTGTTAATGATGGGATATTCAGCCTCTTGATGTTTTCTACGTTTTTCATAAATGCCATATTTTGAGCTACAATCTTAGGACAAGGATTCTTTGGATTTGTCTTTAAATCTGCTGGCAGCTGCCCCTTCAGCATTTGGCCTGAGTCTGGCATGCACCTTGCAGCCTAATTTTTTTTGCATACCACCTGCATTTTGTTTACACCCATACCACCCTGCAACCCAAAGGGGTATTTCTTCACCACCACCAAGTGAAGTTTCAGCTTCTTATACAGAAATGCTGTTGCTTAGACTAGCCCGGTAACCAGGACAGGAGCCTGGATGTAGCTACTCATCAGAAAACATTCTCAGTAGCTCTCTCTTTATCTGCAATGTAAACTTGGGATTGTGATTTGGTACATTTACTGGTTTCACCCATTGCTCAGATATGCTCAGAACATGTAAGATTAGATAGTCTCCTTCCCTTAATCTGTGTGTTACCTTTTAATCTGTTTGTTACCTCCTCAGGTGACACAAAGATTCCTTCAAGATGAATGCATCTGTAGTTTTGATGGGGAACTTAGGACCTTGTGTAACAAGACTTGGCTCTGACTGGAGGCCTTTATTAATTTAACTTGATTTGATAAAATTCTAGGGGTCTTAGAAACTAAATTCAGTTTCTAAATTACTTTGCAAATGGGACATCAACAGAGAATTCAGTCCTATCTAACCAGCTCAACAGGAACCAAAATTCTTACCTGTGGAGCAATCCTCAATCATTTTATTCTCTTAACATTCATGAAATAAAGCTACCTTATACACATTTACTCCCCTTTCTGCAAGGCTGCTAATCTAACCATCAACAGCACTGCCAGTTCAGCATTGTCCATGGTGACAGGGCTGTACCTCTTCAGAGAGAAAGCAGGATGTCTAGATATGTGATTGTAAAGAATCTAAGCTGCTACTGAGATCCAGAAGTTTTCTGGGATATATATCACCTCTTACTCTCTTTGATATATCAAATTTGATTCATCAACATTTTCTGTCATGGTTATTAAGCTTCTCTCTTACAGTTTTGGGGTTTTCTCCACTTGATCAATGATAGATTGAACAATGAGGCTGCAGAGAACGTACAGAATAGTCTGCTTGCTTCACAGATGGCTGAAGCAGAGAAGGAATTTGCTGTGCTACACTTCTGTCGGGGTTTTCAAACCTGAACAGAAATCAAAACTCAGTCCTACCATGGGAAGTTTGGTGTCTGTCTGGGTACAATCCTGAATAATGAACAGTTTGTTACAGTTATGATAACTGTGAAAATGGTGAAGGTCATGCTGACAGGTGGGGATAGTGGCAAATGTTCACCATTGTACATGAAATACCAGCACCATGGCTTTATATAGATAACCATCCTTACAGACTGCTGTCTCCCTCAGACCTCATTGGTAGGTGGGACAGGGGTAGCAGGTGATCTCCCCTTTGTCCTGTCATGCATGGGGGGCTGTTGGGAGACCCTTAGATTATAATCAGTGTCAGTTATGACTGATGGTGAGCTCATGCTTCCCTGGTCTAATACTCAAACCAGGCAGCATTGGCAATTCCTGACAGTCATCTCTGCCCCTTCACAATTCTCTTCAGCACAATGAGTAAACATGCCTTGCTTTGATTTCACTCTGGGGCAGAGAAGCAAGGAAGAACTTTGATTTTTTTTTTTTTTTTATCTGCTCAGGAGCCATGGCAGTGATTTCCTGCCTGGTCACCCCTCTGAGACCTTTCCTCTACCAAGAAGCACACACCCAAAACCCCCCCCACACACACCCTCCCCCAGCCACATTTGGAAAGCAAAACTTGTTCACAGCAGATCTGTAACTAATCCCAAACTAATCCCCTTCTGTCTCTTGAGCCCTTTCACCGCTCTTTCAGTCCAAGGCTTGTGTACACAGACTGGCTTGGCCCTGGGCAAATACAGCAACTTTGTATTTTCTTGCTGCTCTCAGGTCAAGAAAGCAAGGTGGGAAAGGTAAAATAACATGTTTCTCTCACCTCCTTCACCAGTATCAGTACATTTTGCAAGCATGCATCTGTTAAACAATAAGCCACTGACATTCACTGTGTCTGTTTTTTGTTCCCCTTCCCCTCACCCCAAGTTCTCTCAGCTCATTAAAATCTTCAACTCACTGGGTCCTGAGAAGTTCCCCCTCGTGGAGCAAACGTTCTTCCCAAGCCATAGGCAGATGGTGAGTATCCTCCCTTTCTTCTGATGCCAGCATGGATAGGGGAGAAGCAACAAAAGTGAGTTGGGCATGAGAGATGGTGGTGGGAATGTTTACTTACAATTACTATATAAAAAGCAATATTGGAAAAGCACTACTCTGGAACCTCTTTCTTTTCTTACCCAGCCCTCCCCCAGGTCACATGGACCCTGAAAAAAGTGCACAGTGAGAACAGCCCCAAAAGCAAAGCAAAAATCCATTGTAAAATCTAATCAACAAAAGCTCATACTTCACAGCAAGCTATCACTTTATGCAGATAAAGTGGAATTTTTCCCCTATTGCAATTTTTTAAAATATGTTGATGACTTGGGAGCTGGGCCATGAGAGATGTTTGTTTCACAATGTTAGGTTGTTTGGACTGTCACACGGTTGCCATCCATGAAACATTTTTCAGGCTGACTAGGTACTCAAAGTAGGAGTTCTTGAAAAAGAGTTTGTTTCAGCTTGTAGTGTTTCCTTTGCACAGTGGTTCTGGCATCTAGTCTTCCTGTCAACTGAACACTCAGTGCCCTGTGTGGCTACTGGGCACTGGACCAAACTCTTAGGGCACCTTCCAAAGAGATCTGCAAAGGTGCCTTTAGTCCTGGAAAATATGGCAAAGTGACTGTATTTGTTTAAAACTGTTCATGCCTCCTGTTTTCCCTGCCTTAAAAGGATGACTAGTCCTTCATGAATTTTTACTTGCAACTTACATCCATGAATTAGTGGCTCTTCTTACCTGGCTGAGGCTTTGATGAGACCCTCTGTGAACTACGACCCCCTGTGTGAGGCACTGTCTGGCTAAGCTTATTTCCCATGCTTGACTGTGAACTGAAGCAGTGTTGGAAGCCTGAAGATTAGGGTTGTTGAGATGTCAAATCAGGGCTCAAAAACATTCAAACCCCTTTTTTCTCACACACTTTCTGCAACACAGTGGGCCAACCACAATGCAGGATAGAGTATAGGTAGCTGGTGGTGGATATAGGCACCTCATGGGACCTTCAAAATTCAAAAGGAAGTCTCATTTAGACTCTTGTGAACTATCCCACCAGTGCTCTCTAGGTACCTCAATACCTTGTAATATTGGTCCTTCATCTGTCCTAATACTCTGTTATCTGCCTGTGCTGTGTGGACAACAGCATTTCCATACTTCACAGGCATGTCATGAAGGTAAGTACAGTCATGAGTGCTGTGAAGCACTCAGTGCAATGGTAAAAGCTGTATTATCATCTAAAACATAAAAAAAATGGATGGTTCTTAAATGTTATGTGACAGTTTGTTGCAGACTTACCAAGACAAATTAGTTGCTAAATACTGTTGCATTTAACTCCCACTGATTTATAAAGAGGGTTTTGTCACATATGTAATGCTTCAGGACAGTTGTGACTTTGACCATCACCTCAGGAATGGTTTTTTTGGAAGACTTGATTAAGATATTTATTTTTGGATACTAATTTTTGGAAGACTTGACATGATAGAACAAGAGGAAATGGCCTCAAGTTGCACAAATGGAGGTTTAGATTGGATATGAGAAAAAATTTCTTCACTGAAAGGGTTGTAAAGCACTGGAATGGGCTGCCCAGGGAAGTGCTAGAGTCACGATGCCTGACGGTATTTAAAAGACCTGTAGATGTGGTGCCAGGGATGTGGGTTTAGTGGTGACCTGGCAGTGTCACGAAGTCCAACTGGGTTAACAATTGGACGTTATCTTAAGATACCTTTAAAGGTATCTTCGAAACAAAACACCTCTTTGGTTCTGTGATTAAGGTTTTCAGTGCAAATATGTTAACTAGTACTTTTAGCATTATTATCCTGTCTGGGAGTCTGATTCTTGGTTCCTCAGCATGTAAATACATTTATTACCAGCATAGCAGTTTGGTTTAACAGAGCACTGATCTTAATTTCACACATTTGTTGTCTTTGTAACTGATCACCTACTTGGAGATGCTATTGCTCACTTCCAAAGGAATACGGGAACCTTTGTGAACTGTAGATCTTAACACGAACACTATTGTTGACATGCAAATTTGAGTAATCTGGTTTATATTAGTTTTCCAAACATTTACACAAGCAACAATCCACTTGGGCAAATGCAGGAGAGCCTTTTCCAGGTGGAGGGCCTGCCTCATGGAATGAATTTATATAACTTCAAGATCTTTTCTGGGTGCATCTTCCCAATATCCTGGGCTGTGAGAGGTTGAAAGAGCAAGTACTCCCACCAAGAAAGCTCCATCATCACTCCAAGTACCTGTGAAAGATGTTTGGCCACTGTGCATCTGCTTCTCCATGTGTCAGACAGGAATACAATGATCCCCATTCCCCACTCATTTTCTTCCCTTTCCTGGAGGCATTTTCAAGCTGTAACAGCACTCAAAATACGCTGTGGTCCTTTGATGTCAGACCCCATGGAAGTGTTTATAACTAGTGTTATAGTTTTACCTCTTTGCACTGTGATAAACTTTAAACAATGAAATACTCACATAAGAGGTTCTCAACCTTTTATATCCAAAACTTTTCAATGCTTACTTTCTAAACCTTTGGATTAAACATAGATTGAAAAATCTGTTTCGTCCTTTCATCCATGTAGACAATAGAGATTTTCCTAAAGAAGAAGGGAGATAAAGGAAATTTCTAACAGTAGTCCCTTTTTTGTGAGCATTTTAACATATTTGAAAATGCTTTTTCTGAAACTTCCTTCTCATGACAAAGAATTTTTAGCTAGCCTTAAACAGTAGAAAGAGGCTGCAAGGCTCTGGTACTTCAGAGAAGAAACGATCCAAAACATGACTCTCTCCTCCCTTTGCCATGGACGTGTACCTTTCAACCCTCCCCCACAGTGATAACTTTAGTGGAAATAAGAGGAATCTGGCAACTGTTCTTCTAAGGCTATAGTGGTGCTACATGACAGCCCTAATGACTGCTTTGCTCTGTAGTGACCCCCTATGGCCAGTTAACAAGTGAGACACATGAACTTCAAAAGGGATTTTTCACCTCTCCTGGCCTTATGACCCCAGTAACAATTCTTAGAGATCAACCTCTTAAAAAGAGAGAGGGACTGCTGGAAGGATCTTTGCCAAAGCACAGTAATTGCCAGCGGTGGAGTATCTGCTTTGGGCCCAATAACACAGCATCAAGAAAGAGAAGGAAGTTAATAATTTCATGTGTAAATCCATTTGTGTACATCTGAAGTGGACAGAAACTAATTAAAGTGAAGCAGAGACAGAATGTCTGTGATAGAAATAAAACCACTTTACTGTTTAGAATAAAAGGACACTATAAAAAGTGAACATTATGCAACATTACCTTAAAAGACAATATACATTCACTGAATATAAAATTTATAAATAACATGGAGGAAAACTGTAAACAGTGCTAGAAAATTTAGCAACAAATACATTCCTTCTGGACAAGATTTTTCACATGGGTTTGGTTCCCTCCCCAAGTTTCCATGACTATCAGGAACAGCAGAGTGGCTCTGTGAAGGAAGCACGGTGTCAGAGAGAAGGAGAAGGCAGTACAGGCAAAGCAGCAGCAAATGCTTAATGGATTTTTAAGATTTTTCTCAAGGCTGGTAGCTCCAAAAGCCGATTATTCTAAAAAGTTTTTTTTTTACAGTTCTCTAAATTTTGTTCTGACCTTTTACGCTACAAAATACATAATAAGTGAGATATAGTTTGAGACATCTGAAAGAATGGAAACTTGTTCCCATGGAGGCCTTTACTTCCAACAGTCTATACTGTAAAAAACACAACAGTGTGTTTCCCATCACCATGAGGTAGCATTTCACTCCAGCCAAGTATGAATAGGATACAGTGATATATTTAGCTTTTAGAATAGTCCTACCTAAAGGGCCATATAACTCTTCAAAACGTTAGAAATTTAGACCTAAAATGGCAGTTTTATCCCATACAAGGAAGGAGGCAGCCTTCCGCAAGAGGACTTCATGCAAGGTACTCCAGGAACAGATCTCTCTACCCCCTACAATTTGGAAATTTGAATCCAATCTTTCCCAAGCCTTCAATATATTTTTCATATTTTTTGCGATTCTAAAGGAGAAAACACTCTCAAGCAAATAAGGAAAAATACATGTAAGAAAGAGAACAGCAACAGTCTAGAAATGAGCTATGCGCATTTAAAAGTACTTTTAATAAGGTGATATATTTAAAGCATGAGGGGGGAAGCCATCATCCTATACATGTCCAGAGGTTGTGCTCACATGAACTGTGCCATTGCAGCTCCTCTGACCTTAGATTATGGGGTGAAGTGAGGAGCATGACAGAGGTGACAGGAAGAGATTTGTGCTGCTGCAAGCCACTGTGTGGCACAATCTGCCTCCTCACATCTCCATGCCTGGTGTTCCCACATACTGCATGGCCTGCTGTAATTGAGAGCAGAAGTGACTTAGCAAGACTGAAGAAAGGAGAGCGGATAGAAAGGAAGAAGTCTTTGAGTCTGGTTTAGAGCCTGTTCAATCCATTTAATGTCTCCCTCCCACTTCAAGGGAGCCTTCAGTCAGGTTCTTAATGCAAGCACAAGCTAAAGCTTAGCCCAAGAAATACATGTCCCTGATAGCATGCACAGAAACAAAATTAAGAAGCCTCCCAAAAGAAATGTATCTTTACTGGATTCTTCCCCTTCCTTTTGGCTCCATATTTTTAAAAGCCTTAACAACTGTTTCTTTACACAGCAAGGGGAAAGATTTGCTACCAAACCCCCACCCCTGCCGGTCTAGCTGTCTGCATCTCAGAAATATTTTACCATCTGCAGTACAAAATGAGAATACGCTTCATTTTCTGGTAATGCATCTGTTTGGTTTGTTGTTTACAAAGCACATAGCTATATTATGTCCTACTTAGGGACATGAGTCCTCATGATATTAGAATGCAAATATTTTCACAATAGTTCGAGTGCAATACTGTGATGTCTCAACTAGCTAAATGAATCAGTGACAGGTAAAATACGCAGAGCTGCAGCTTAATGAAAATTCAAATCAACACTTCACTGCATCGAGAGGCATTTTCATTTAGCCTTCCAAAGCCATGAAAAGTAGCTGCAGCTCAAAGAGACGTCAGCTTTGCAAAGTCCCCTTGAGCTTGAGGAGGGCCACCTCCAGTGATGCTAACTCCACACGATGCAGTGAGAGTGGCGAGGCCAGCTCCACTCTGCCCTCAGTGACCCTCAGGCATTTTGTCAGCTGTGCACAGCTCGAACAGAGATTGCTCCACTGTGCCTAAAGCACAACCCCATACTCTGCAAAAAGGGGCGACATTCTGACCTACCACCTGATCCAAGTGCTGTGAAGCACCCTACATTCCCTCTCATCTCCAACCCATAATTTAGGAGTAGTCACAGGGAAGAGGACTTCGGAAAAATGTTCCAAGCCTGAAGCACAGGAAAATGCAACAGACTTTCAGTGTGTTTCGTGCTGTGTTGCCACTCAGAGCAGCTGAAAAAAAAAAATAAAAATTACACAGCAGACCTGGGCGCCTCTTACATGCCCTTCAAAGTTCGTTTTAAAAATGAAGTTACACACTTTTTGCTGCAACAATTCATGTAATAAATGGGCCATTTCAGGGGATGGACATCTGGCAGAGCTCTGGTATCAAGCAAAGAACTTAAAAACACATCAGGGCCTGTGTCAGACACCCTCTCCTTTCCATTTGGCAAAGAGGTTCCAAACAACTCTCCAGTAACTGATGTCACTGACTGTAAAATGCTGTATTGCCCCGAGCTGGAATCACTGCAACCCATTTTCCTGCCGGTGGCAGCTCTGCTTTAAGTGGAATGAACTGAAGATATATGGAAACTTAAGATAAATAATCATAATAATACAAAGTTATGCATAATCTTCTCCCTGCCCAAGCCCTCCCCATCCAAAACTCAGTCACCCATTTTCTCAGCACCCCTTCTTCACCATCAGTAAAACTTAAAATACTTTTATTTGATAAGAAAAATTATATTATAGTTTTCTTAATAAAAAACAAAATAGAATGAAAAAAACTTCTCCAGTCAACAGCAAAGCACAAGACAGTAAGGCTCCTCCTCCCACATCACTGCAGGACAGGGCATGAGCACATGCACAGAGCTATACTTAACAGTGCCTAGAGGGAAAAACAGCACTTGACACAGAAGGAATCCTCCAGGCAGCTGAAATTTTATGATCCCAGCCAGCACTTACTAGAAGACCACTTTTTCTTCCCTAGCCCCCCCTGCCCCCCACTTCCTTTCACTACATAAACAAATGCAGGCTAGTGTAGCGGCAGGAGAGGAACCATGGTGCAAGGAGGTACAGAGGAAAGAATGACTGTAGCCATTACTGCAGATACACTGAAGCTTCAATAGCTTAAAAACAATTCACTGACTCGGAATGTCAATATTTCTGTCTTTAAAACACAATCAAACCATTCTTTTGTTTACAACACCAAAAAAATTCCACGTCCTGTCAAAAATAGCTTATGTCATTATGTGTATATACATCTTAGTTCAGCAAAACACTATTTTGGCAACAGATTTTTTTTGTTTTATAGTAAGAGCTCTAGCAAGTCTCCCCTTTCCCTCTTCTATGTGATTGACTTACAGTTGGTATTTTCACATCTGTTTGGTTTAAGGTGTTCACAAGCTGGTTTTGCTGTTGAAGCTAAGCTATAAAGGTTTGAGGGGCCAATGCTGCTCAAAACAGGATGGCACAGCACTATATCGGCTCTGCTGTAGGTGGATTTACCGCCCTGAACATAGGGGATGGGACTTTTGTTTTTTAAAACAACAACAAAACCACAAAATACTCTTTCTCTTTTGTTCTGGGGAAAGCCAGCACTTCAAATGTGCTGTTGCATTCACACTGTGACTGAATCAGCTAGGACAATCAGTCAACAATGCTTTTACCAGGTGATGTGGTCAGACACACCAGGTGAATTCTCCCAGTGCTGGAGTCAATCACATTCCAATCTCTCCCATGGAGGAAGATTTCTTTTGGACAGTCATTTTTTCCAGAGTTTAGGCTGGGTTTCTTTTCAGTTTGTTTCATTTGCCAATCTGATTAATGAAACCTGTTTTCCTTCAGATAGATTTGTCTACATATTTTCAGCACTTGGTGCATGAGGAGGGGTGACAGGAAGCCAGCGCATAGAAGAATGCAGTGCCTAACTGGCATAGGTTTTAGATTTTTGTTTTCCTAAAAAAATAGAGATTATATTGCTACAGCTAACAATATATGTAAGAGAGCCAGAGCTCTATCTTTCTTCTTTCTTTTTTTTTTTCTCTTTTTCCCCCTCCCGTTTTTCCCTCTGGTGTGCAAAAGTAAGCTCCCAAATGTCGTCTGATCAAAATAAGTGGTATCAAAAAATGGAAAAGGTGATTACAAATTCAGTAAGGTAGCACAGACTTTTTTTTTTCCTTTTCTTTTCTTTTTTCTTTTTTTTTCCTTTTCTTTTCTTTCCTTTTTTTTTCTTTTTCTTTTTTTCTTTTCTTTTTTTTTTTTTTTTTTTTAAGTGTTCGAAGTGCTAAAATTTGCATGAAAACAGGCACTAATTTCATTGTCATCATCATGATCTGGTAAGAGTTAGTGTCCAAAGGAAGATCAGCCACAAGTAAGGGAGAGGGGAGATTAAGGAAGGGATAGCATGCTCAGGGATCTGTGGCATTGATTATCGTTTTATCTGGAGGCGCCCATCCTCTGTACCAGCTGCAGTAACCTTCCACCCTCTGGATGCAGGCATAGTGTTTCGCTTGGTATCCTGAGTGGCCGAAGTTGGAGAGCATGTCTGTCCAAATACACTCATTCTTGGAGGTGGCAAAGCAGGGCAAATAGTAGCAGGGCCTAATCTGCAATTAGAAAGAGCAATCAGGTAAGGCTACATGAGAACACAACATCACATAAAATGTCTTTTTGCCAGAGACAAGGGATTCAAAATTCTCCTCCCTCAAACCCTGCTTTCTAACCCAGAATTCAGCCTCAGTTAGGCAAGTGCTTAGATTCACATACACAGGTAATTCCAGAGTCAAAGGGGCTTTTCAGGTGCACAGAAGTTGAGCTTGTGTCTATGCTTTTGCAGGCCTGGGACCATGAGCAAAAATCCTAGTGCCAATGCCAAGCTGTGAGGTTTTAAGCACTCAAAATCTTACACAGGAAAAAAAGCTGGGCATATCTTGCCAAGCCTCTAGTACCTGATTTAATTCACCTGCAAAAGATTCTGAATGGATTCTAAAAGCCTCCCCCAACCCCAATTTTGCATTTTTATTTCATTGCCTCTTCTCTGGTTTCAACACTAAAGCAGAGCTTTTAATTTTTCCCTGTAAAAATTGTGGTCCCCTGGTTCTCTTCCTGGCTGTTCAGCAGCATCATTGGTATTACCAGCCAGGGGAAACAGAATTCTAGGGTTTGATTGTCTTAACGCCACCTAATTAGAGACGCACATACTTTGCATCCACAGCCCAGATGATAACGATGATTCAGTCCTTTACGCTGGGACAGAGTCAGCCGGTCCCATTTCTCATACCAGTTGCACAGGCCAGTGTAAACCTTCCCTTCATACACACGGCCTTGAAAACAGAGAGACATGGTCACAAGTTAGCACTTCCCAGCTCAAGCACTTTTCCCGTTTCCTGAGATGGCTAATGGTCTCAGTATGTTTGGCTTCAGCCACTGCTCAGTAACTGCTTTCTTTTTATTAACTGATTCAGGAATCTCTGGCCAGCAAGATTACAACACTTCTGTAAGTTAGGAGTGTCATGCCAGCTGTAAGCACCAGCAACACATGCAGGTGAGTAGCTCTGTCAAGTCCCTCTCATCAACAGAGCAAAGTGAACTGACACCTTCTCTAGAAACAAGACTTGGCAGCCACCACATCTCTATGCTCCTTGCATCCCCCCATCTTGGCAGCCTGCATTTCTCCATCTCGTTCCAAAAGGGTCCTTCCATTTCTGGCACAGCCGAGTAGCATCCACTTCCCTGTGATAGACACGTCAGCTTAGGTATGAACTAACAGCTGTGGACTGTCATACAGCATATTTGTCACAACATCACTGGGCATGAGATACTTTAGAAAAGAGAGGGAAATCTAGAGTGAAATGACTCTTAGCATTAAAGAGTACTGAACACCAAAATACCGTTGGCCATCTTAACACTTGGGAAGCTGCTCATAGAGCTGTCTACACAGCTGCCCATGACCTTAGCAGGTGTATGCATAGAACAGAAGAGGCTTTGATTATGAAGAAATACACTGTCCTTTACCTGTAATCAGATATTGGTACTTGTTGACCTCCAGCTTCACTCCACAAAGACTCTCAGAGGCTTCTGTGTAGATGTACTGAACATGTGGCATTATCTGGAAGCCCCTGTACATCTAGAGAAAGAAAAAAAATGCTTTCAAGTCATCTTAAGTCAACAACTTTGCACTTGGATTCTTTACAATATACGTTCCTAGCCTGTGGTGGCAAGCAGTGAACTTTTAGCACTTACAGTGGTGAAGGACTAAGGGCACTAGCTGGACTCTGATGGATGTCTCCCCACCAGATCTGCTGGTAAAGCAGAATACCCACCTGCTACCAAGCCATTGCAATTCAACACAGGGACCACTCTTCTCCACTTGCATTAGTTCCAGTGGCACTGAGTGAGCAAAATGCCAACACTGCAAGCTCTGCCAACATCCTGAAAAATTTTTTCTCTTATATAGCTCATAATTAGGGAGAAACTAAATTAGTTCAAGTTTGCAGCCTTCTTCCTTCATGTGATTGAAACAATTTCTTCCATACTAAGGGATTTTTCTTTTAAACAATGACCCTATTTTACAGTGTTGCTGCTGTAAGAGTTTCAAACCTTTGGCGCTTGATCTAAGTCACCAAGCCAGACACCTCCCTCTCAAAAGCCCAGCATTCACAGCTCCTGCTGACCTCAGCAAGGATTTAATGTTTCTCTAACTGAATGCAGAAATAGAATTCTACCCCATCTCCTAAAATTAGCTCAGTACTGATGGGCGCCATAAAGAAAATATCGCGTATACATAACTCCTCTACACTCCTCCTTTTTCATCATCTTTCTTACAGTTCAGCTTAATTGAAATATGAACCCACAGACACATTGGCAGTTGGATTCAGTCGGAAATTAGCATATGTCCCTGTCTGACCTGACGTTACTGCTGCAGTTTAGGGAAACTCATGTCCACCTGTTAGCAGCATCATGAAGTCTGTGCATTAGCAATGAAACAACCACTCCATGTAAATGTTGGACCCAATAAAACATATCCTAGTTTTGAAACATTGAGGATTCTTTTCCTGAAAATTCTCTTTAAAATTTGAAAATATCTTTTCAAAGCATTCAGTCTCTCTTTTTTCCCCACCAACTGTATGAATGGCCAGTGTTTACAAGTTAAAGGGAAACAGTAAGAGTTGGAGAGAATCAGTTTCATAGCATTTCCCAGCCTATCCTTTTCTCTGTCAGCCTTATTGATAGAAAGAGCCCATTCATGTTCACTTCAACTATACATATATATTATCCCAGGGTATTTTACGGCTCCTCCACCTTCTTTAAAAACAACTTTTTTTTTTTTTTTTTGTCTGAATGTTCGTTAAAGTGACAGATTTTATGCTAGGCCCAGACACTGCATATACAAATATAAAAAGCTACTACTAATTCTGCTATGCTGAGAGGTCAAACTATGTTCTGTCCTATCTACAATCCACAGAATGCCTGCCAGGTTGTTTTTTTTAATCCTTGGTTATATTACCCCAATCAGAATAATATTATACCACTATCACAAACTGGGTAACAGCCCTGCTGTGTACAGTAAAAGGCATTCTGAAGGGTTTACATTTTCCAGCCTTCCTTCTACACCCAGCAAGTATTCAAGAAAAGCACTTTTAAATGAGTCATAATGCATCAACAAAAGCTCACAGATCATATCTGGAATACACCATTGTGTCTGTGAGTGAGCAAAGTCCTTCAATGAATATGGAAGAACTGAACCTTGTCTGATCTCTACTTTACCCCTGCAATTTTCTTTGTATGGGATGATCTACTCATATTTTCCAATTATGCTCAAGATAGCTGGAGATCTAGGTTCTGGCATCCTGTCTGTCTGTTCTGGATGAGTCAGTTAGACCTCAGTACACTTTCATTCCTCATCTGTATAACAGCTTTGCCCTGCTTCCCAAGGGTATTGTGAGGAAAGGCACATAGAATAAAGAACATGTGTTCAGATGCCATTCTAGTGGGTGTCACACCAAGAAGCTATGATAACAATATCTGAGCAGATAAGATAACAGCTGGGGCTGCGCAGTCTCTCCAGGCAGTGCATTATCTCCACTGCAGAGAGCTGTATGCTGTGCATGTGCGGAACAAGTGACCTGTCACTCAGAGTGCTAAGCTTCAAGTAGTGTTGAGCTCATTAGGTATCTGTGCTATAAAGTCTACACATGCACAGGCACATTTTGAGCCTGTTATCCCCCCTACAGAAAGGGGTACAAGCTAGAGAAAACATTCCTCTGAGAAGCTACTCAGGACATTCCTACAGGACCCTTACTGTTGTCACTCCTCACACCTTCTGCACCACCAAGCTCAGCATGACTGACTATGAAGTAACTAGTGAAGCTGAACTGGGGTTTGGTTTTCGACCCCTGGAGCTAATTTCCTGCTCATATTACCATCACGGACATCACTGTCAGGGTTGCTGAAGGAAGCATACTCAGCCTCTCAAAAAGCACTTCAGCTCACCCCTCAGACTCCTTCCCCAGTGCTAGCAACTGTCACACTAATTGACCCAGTGCTGGGGGCAGACAGGGCCTGCCACATCCCCTGATGACTAAAGAAAATTCACCATGACCTTCGTTCTCATGGAAGGAAAAAGAAAATCTGGCAAGGGGGAATCTTCTACAGATATCCTCTTTCAAAACAAATAAAGCAATACCTTAAGCATTATTTTTGGATACACAAAATATCCTGGAAGTGCTATTAGACGAGTCAGAAGAAAACCAAGCATTAAGCTAGCATTTCTCCTAACTGCCACCCTAGGAGTCCTCCTGTCACCACAAATGTGTATTTTCAGAAGCATAATGACAGGGAACAAAATATTAGCAAGCATCACATGGTGGTGTCTGTTAGTGCTGCGCTATTTCCAGCTGTGTCAGCGTTCCCTTAGCAGCCTCCATATTCCCTCAGAAATGCACATACAAATCCTTTGGTGGTTTCTGCTGCATGATTAACTTCACCGTGTGGTATGATGTTCCTCGCTTTATCTCTCCTGTGTGAGGTCACACTACACACCAGGGCTTGGAGTCATCTTGCTAACCTTCATCTACTTAAAATCTTGGTGCTTCTTAGGAATTAGGCATCCTCTCTAGTCAAACACCAAGAATAGGCACCTCCAGAACAACTCAGACCATCTGAAACAGCTGTCTATGACTGGCGGGCTGAATTTCACTTTGGTGGTTCCTGTCTCCCTCCATTGACAATCAAGAGAGAAGGAAAGATTCAAGACCTTATTTCAGTCTGTCTAAAATTAAACTAAATTAATCCCACCCCACTTCTTTCCTCTTGGGAGAAACTATCATGTTTCACCCCTCAGACTCATTTTACAGATAGCAACAAATGCAGGAAAGCTTCCTTGCTTCTGGCAGCCTGTGCAGAGTGCTGCCATGGTCAACTGGGACTGTTTGTGCACATGGAGCAGAAATATCTTATCTCGTTTCCTTTGCAGTTTCCTGAAATAGGTTTGTGCCGTTCTTAGAACGCACTGCAGCATCACAGAGTATGCAGGGGTTATATCAGTCCTGTGCAGTTTCGGACAATGGGATCTTGAAAATATTCTTAAAGAATATTCTTAAGAAAGCAGTGGGGGGAGGCAGAGGATGCTTGAAACAGCACAAGGCCTTTTCAGTCAACAAACCTGAATGCTAGAAAGCCTGGCACTGCTCCACGCCTGAGGGCTGGCCTTGTGCTTCAGTCCAGGCCCCAGGCTGGTTTAGTTGTGAAATTCAGCAACGAGTTCAGGAGTGTAAGAGCAAGAATCAGCCACAGCAAACTCCAAGGAACCCGTGAAAGAAATACAAAGATTGTTTGTTGCCTTTTAAGGTTCTCAATGCTTTTCATAGGCAATTCAGCACTCTCTGATAGACTAAATGGCTTGTTTATTTTCATCCGCAGGTGCAGAAGGGTTTATAGGTGGCCAAAAAACACTGATACGTTAGTTTTATCTTTAGAGTTGTTCCCATGCAGCTGTGCTGAGCCATAGGCCTCCTTAGTTTTCTTTGCAGCAGGAGGACAGTCAGCTTTCATTGGGGCAAGCAAGGGAGAGAACTGCTGCGTCATTCTGAGCTGCCCCACCTCCACTGTATGGAGCTGAATCCCTCTTTATACTGAAGTCTCTAAGCTCAGCAGAAAGACAGCAGGGTTTCAAAGAAGACACTTGGTTGGTTTGTTTGTTTATCATGAACTATGTCCTCCAGACATTCCAGTTCTACTGAGCACTTTGACTGCTTCAGGTTCCTTCCTGTCAACAGTCACAGTTATATATGCAATGCAACATCTCACCAGCCCGCACCTATGTAGCAGGCATAGGGGCGGTTTGGCCAACAGATGATTTCCCCTTTAAAAGCACTCTTGCTCTTCTTGCACATGTAGCTTCCTAACAAAACACTGTGGAACTGCTCCTGCAAAAAGGCAATTGTTCTCTTGTGGTCTCAGCATGAGGACATTGCAGATTACGGTGGTATCTGCTGTAAACTCCCTGTCTCTGCTGCAGAATAACCCAATGAAAACAGCCAGGACAGGCTCAGGTACCATTTGAAGACTGACATGATGGTGTGCACTGACAGTAGAGTGGCTGCTGTACCACTCAACACGCTTGCCTTGCCTGGGCTTACACTACTCTGTATGCCAGCAGACACACAGAAGCCTTTTCTATACGACACTGCTGCAGGCTCCTAGGTCAGATGAGGAATGCTTAATGCTGGTCCTGACATCTCTGACACTGCAGCTCACTGGTTGACAATGGGGCAGGCTGAATCATTAGTTAGGAGAGAGGTTAGCATTATGGTTAGTGAAGTGTAGTCATTTTGGAACTACTGTTACTCTAGATCACCTCTGGACCCTGTTCATGGTCATATGTTAAGACAGGCAGCACCAAACTCCTGGAACTGAGTAGAAAGAAAAGTAGGGCTCCTGGACAGACCAGGATGAAATCAGAAAAAGCAAAGTTGAAGCCGCTGCAGCTTCAATGTGGACATTGAGCAGTCTGGTGAATTGGGGTACACTTGCTGAGCTGGAGAGCAACAAAACTGGACAAGAACAGCACAGAGTGTCGCAAGCCTGATGAGGCCAGGGACAGCATTCAAAACAAAAGAAGAAAAAAAAAAAGAGTGGCAGTCTCACTGTTGCCAACATAACTAGTTGCCTTTTTTTACAAATACAAGTTAATCAACAAATATGTATTTCCTTTTGAATCTTAAAAAGAAAGTTTTAAGATTCACAAAGTTAGTAAGCCCAGAATGTCTTATTCAAAGTGCAAGCATTCCACTCGAGTGGAAGAGCCATGCCAGGACCAGATTTGGCTACGTGTGAGGTTTTACAACAGCTTATGAAACAGGCTTTGCATCTCCTCCTCCCAGCTTTCGTGCTTAGCTATAAACTGTCTTATAAAGAGAGTTACTGTTACCAGGCAGGCAAGTGACTGGTTTTTTCTGAATCTTTACTTTGTCTAATGTGTTTCAGATTTCTGCAGTCTCTGCCAAGCTTTTCCATTCCCTTTCTTTTTTTTTCTTTTTTTTTTTTTTTTAAAGACATAAACCAGTCTTATGACTGGAATGGCATAGCCAAGAAAAACAATCTAGGGCTGTTTTTTAGCATTACATAACAAGGGGGCAGTTTAAGGAGGGAAAAAAAAAAAACAGTCCAAAGCAGCAGGTAGAGTGCAGTTTGTGCAGCTAAGAGTTAGAGGTCTGAAGAGAGGAACGAGAGAAACCAAGCAACTGGTGTAGGAGATCTATCTCGATTTTCATCTTCTAAGCTGTTGGTATTTGAAAGCTACAGTGTTTGGTTTAGCTTTATATAAAGACTTCATTATACTAGTTCCATTTGTTCTGTACATGGAAAAAAGCCGCCATCACTCTAACTGATGGTCACAAAGAATGCAAGGAAAGAAGAGATGAAAGAACACTCTCCTAAGGCTGGCAGACTCCCCTACCACTGCCACACCTTGAATTTAAGGAAAGTGCTGCATGGAAAAGCTTGCATTTCCATAGTCTTAACATTGTATGCTGAACACAAACAGGACTACAGTACCTACAGAAGCTCATCTGGCATCTTTTACTAACAGAAGTTCTAAAAATAAAGGAAGAATTCAGGTATTCACCACTGCCTCTCAGGAATGACCTCTTCCTGTCCCTTTCCCCTCTCCAGGTAAATTTCTACTAATTGCTGGTTACCTTCCATTCTGGCTGACCAATAAGAAAAGTTGAGGTGCTGTTAAGTCTGCAAACTGTTTTTGTTATTACATGACAATTAGAATCATTATCATATCTACAAGCCTATGCTGAAATGTCTGCAAACATACCTTCATCTGCTTGACTGTGTATCGCATTGTTCCAAATGGCCCGTCTTTCATGAGCTTCTTCCCCACAACTTTAGCTCGGATCACTGTCATAAGAGAGAAAAAACACAACAAATTATAAACAACTTTACACAACATTTAAGCTAGATTCTCCACTTCAAAAAAGCCACTTAGATAAATTATTCTGTAAAATAAAACAAAGCTCCTGGCCAATCTTCCTCTCAATTTATTCTTGATTTCACACATAACAAAGGCATATAAAATAGGATGCCAAAGCAAGTATTTATTTAGCAGAAATCCAGTTCTGTGTGAAGAAGAAGAATAAGCATTATTTATGTCAAAATATCACTGAAATCTGCAAAGCAGACTACAGCCGGGACCAAAACAGGTTAAAAGTCTTTACAGCAAGCCACGGGGACAAAGTTCATATTTAATGTCTTAACTCTCAACATACAATGATGTTCTCAACAGTGATGTTCAACAAGATACTACTTTTAAATTGTTCTTTGGGTGCTCAGTGCAGCTTCTGTTTCCCAATGACGACAACAATACAGTACAGTGCACTGGAATATCCCACATTTAGGAATTTCACTACAGCTGCCACCTTTCATATACCACAAAACGCCCAACAAATGGCTCCCTTAAACAAATAGCTACTGTGCAAAAAATAAATTGTTCAGCAATCATTGAGTCCACACTGAAAGCTGCCAGGCCAGCCAGAAGCCACCTGAAAGACAAACTAAAGCTGACCCACCAGACCTACAATGCACTTCATTTCTTAATGGATACCAAAGGCCGGTGTGTGTGCATGCATGCACACAGCACCCAGCCTGACACAGATACCTCCACTGTACCACAGATGCACCACAGCAATGCCAACTGAGCCCAAGCCATTCATAGATAAGGATTTTGAGGTCCCTCAGATGGATCTAGTGGTTAGTTTACAGTCAGTGCTTTATTAAGAGTTCTCCCACTCATTTATTTTTGGGCCATTCCACAAAAAAATCTACTATTCCATCAATCCTCTTTGAAAAAATTTTGTGATCACCTGCTTGTCTCAGTAGAGGAGCAAAGCTCAGTGACAGGGCAGCATTATTCAGCTAAAGTCCACGCCCTAGAACAATCATATCACACTGTACAAGCATCAGAAGCAGGTTAATTTTTACAAGGGCTGCAGAAAATGAGACTGGAGGAGACCAATCCTGGGGAGAATAAGGATCACTGTTAGAAAATTGTGCCCCAAACGCAACTCATATAAACAACAGAACATAAAAGAAAACAAAAACCAAGGAACTCAAAATTCCATCCGTCAAGAGAAACATCAAAACTACAATATAAGTGTGCAAATCTTACCTAATATCATATTCATCGAGCTTCTCGTTACAAGGGTTATCAAAATTATTCCAGTAGAATAATCCAAATAATCCATTCATAACACTATTGACAACATAGAGTTATACAGGAATCCCACAGAAAACCCTTTTTTTGTTTGTTTTTGCAGAAGAGGAGATATCAGCTATTTTTGCATAAAACTTGTGTTGGTACACCACTGCAAACAACGCACCTCTGCTGAATATATGGCCCAATGGTTCCACACTACTGAAATCCAGGAACTAAACAGGACCACAGGCACAATTTCCTCTGATCCTAAGAAGGTCCTGATTGCAATTCCCTGCACAGGACAGTGGTACTGCTTTCATATCAATCCTTTGAAGGATTTCATTCGTGTTTTGCTAGATGTATTGTATAATGCATTACAGAGAACAATTTATTATAAAGCAGGAAGGTGTGGAAGGAAGACAAAGAGGTGGAGGAACTCCTTGGAAAGCAGGAAAGCCCAATGAGTTACTATTTGCACTACAGCACTATGTAAAAGCAGAAACAAAGTTCAGGGGTCCATTTTGCTAGGTATATATGACATTCAGTAGGCATCTTGTTACTTCTTAACTCATTTAGGTTTCAAACAGCTGTAGAAGCCCATTGGAAGAAATGGGAAAAAGAAAAGGCTAAATTTTTATTCACTACCTAGACCAAATTAATGAGACAAAAAAAGCTTCTCACAACTTTGTGAATAATCTGAAGAACAGATTTAAAGGGAGAGATAGGTCTGGTTAATACACACCAGTTCCTGGAACTTGATCCATGAGGACAGTGGGAAATGAAGACAAACTCACTCTGCTCTAATTTCTATCCTGTGCTTCAGCCAGACTTGTCAATTTTAAGCTAGGTAAGAAAGTCCTGCTGGCTTTGGTTCAAAGGACCAACAAAACCTTCATTCACTGAGTATAAAACTTAGTTCTTAATTTTTTTTTCAAACTTCTTTTATCTACTGGCAGTAAAAGCCAGTACAATTTTATTGATTCTTCTATTTAACAAGTTGTTCAGACTTCAATTTACCCTCTTCTTCAAAAATTAGTATCTATATTGAAGCATGTCCTTGAGGACTGTAAATATCATTAAAGAGCTAGATTCTTCCATTTGTTGTCCCCAACCACCACAACTACCAGTGAAGCTACAAAAAACAGACTGCTGAAGGGTCAATGACAAAGAACACAATTTCTTTAAGGCTTTGTGAATTCCATGACGCTTCACTAATGCTGGAATCTATAGCAGAGATTGTCAAAAGTCTTATCTTAATATACTGCATATCTGATACACTAAAACTGAAAAACCTGGTGTTTGCCCAACACACCTGAAATCAACAATGAAATCTTTTATCTTATTGACGATGATAAGAAATACACTAAAGGCAATATTACAAAACATTAGGGTTTCCAAACCAGAACACAGCATAAAAGATGACAGGCATGCTGCCAGCTGATGACAAAATATCTGAAACACCATTTTCCTCATGTACTTCAATGCTAGCTTATCAGCCCTTTAACTTCCTAGTGAGAGTAGCACAGTGACTTGAGAAAGAAAACAACTTTGATTTATGGACTAATCAACAGCTTCACTACAAGGATCAAAATGTGCATCTACACTAGCAAGGACCAGCATCCCAATTTCAACTAATGCTACCTTTGTGAGCAAGTGAAAAGATCTGGATTTTCATATTATTGTTTCCCAGTAAAGTTAGAGAAGACCAATCGATCTAGGAAATTTACCTAGTAAAAGCCATGAAAACCATTACTGTGGGCTGTCACTTTGAGCATTTTGTAAATGAGTCAAGCCCTCTGTATCTCAGAGAAGCTACCTTTATCATCAGAATAGTAACTTATAGAATTAATAAGTTCCTTCCTTTAACAAAAAGTTAGTTATGAACAAAAACCCCACCTTGCCTTATTTTTCCCATACTAAGGGATAAGTCAAGCTGTTGGCCAAGGAGCAAAGAACACTCCAACCTAAGTCTACCCACTGTGTTTTGTGAGGCTAAATTTCCACCCCCTGAGGATGAGATGCATCTCAGTAGCTGGAAAGAAATGCCGGACAGACAGGACTTCTCAGAGGTTGCTCTTGCAGGTCCAGCTTCATCACCCTAAGCCTCCATGCATGAGAGTCACTTGTAAATATGCCCAGAACAGAGCTGCAAGCTGCAGATCTGCAGCCATATTTCCCAGTTCCTATCTTTGGTCTTTCCAACCATCACTAACCAATTATACTGCCAAACCACTCTTCACACCTGCTCAGAAGATAAAGAATATTGGTCCTAATTGAGCAAAGGCCATGAATACTCGCTGGAGGAATTTTTCACTCTCTGCAAGTGATGAGAAATGTACAGTATTTCTGCTGCAAATTCAGTCCGTGCTGTTAACAAAGTCAAATGTTTACTTCTGGGGGCTCCTAATGCTTGAGCAGAATGAGGCAAAAGGTACTGTGACTGCTGTCCTGAACTCCTTCCTTCTCCCTGAAGCTCTATTACAGTTCTGCTATTACTGATGGGAAACTTTATCCCACACAAGTGGTCACCAAAATAGCTGCATATTTTTAAACCACAATTCCTTTGAAGTACAGTCTATAAAAATACTCCAAGATGAATGTTTCTCAGTACTTTGGGATTTCAGGTCAGGTCATTTTGTGGGACTGGAGCAGTTGGCAAAGTCTCATGAGTGATTTGTAATTATTTATGAAAAGTTAAATTAGATGAGGATATAAACCTTGATAAGATAAGCATGGCAGCCATACAATGATTCAAAGAGGAGAAAACACATGCACTGCTACTCCACATTTGATGTGATTTAAAAAATGAGGGAGGGAACAGAGAGAAATAAAACCTCTGGAAAAAAAAAATAAAATAACAACTGGCTGAGTTTATGGATTCAAGAAGTACATCTAACAATGTATCACAAATGATTACTTTTAATTAATCTCTTTTCCCTGGATGTTTTTTTTTTTCTCAGTGTGTACTAGCATAGGAAAACAGAGATGCTTCAGATTTGCCACAGGACTAGTACAGTGCAAGCAGCTAAAGCAGCTAATGCTTTGCATTTCACTGGCATCTCTAGCATGGTACAAACTGTCTACATGTGCATATATACATAGAAATACACACAAAAATCACTTCCATGTTTTCCAAGTGTCACTGGATGAGGTCTTCGGAAGGCAAACAAATCAGAATGGGCACAGAAGAAAAAGGCCCTATATGCACTTTTATTTGCCTGCTAACTCAATTATAACTTTATGCCTTATTCTGTGGCCATTTTCTCAAGGTTTCATAGGAAGAATAGGCCTAAAGGTTAAGATAGGAAGCAGAAGAGGACACTGGCTTTACAGCTGAGATAGCAGAAGGCATTCTGTTCATGAGGCAAGTAGCAGACAAGCAATGACCAATGTGAGGGAAGCGGTCATGTGAGGTTAAAACAAGCATTTGCCAAGCTGAGGAACCAATATGGTGAGAAGACTTGTAATTACCAAGTCATTTATTCCAGGCACACACTAGCAGCTACTGCAGGTGTGGCAGCTTTTTCCCAATTGAAAAGCAAAGGCATCATCTGCCGGAGTTCAATCCAGCCTGTGTCTTTTATCGGGGCCAGCCACTAGATGGTGACACCATCACAAATCTCACCTGACCTTAAGGAGCAGGCAGTGGTACACGCAGAAGCTATCACCACAAACCCCAGCTGAATGCCCAACTGCACCATGAGAGCCAGATGTTTTCATGCAAGTAGGCTGGTTGTCATCCAGCGTTTTCAGCAGAGGCATACACCCTTTAGAGACCAGGATTTGTTCCAAGCCCATATCCCTTGTGACCAATTATCACGAATGGCTCAGGAGAGTAGCAAGTGCTGCTACACTTCTCCCTACTGTTTCAAGGATTTATTTTATTGGTGTGCAATATGATTATTTTACAATGAGACATTTGGCTGAGATGCACACTCACTGCATTTAAGTAAGTGAAGGATGTGGAGGATTCATGTTGTTTACTAACAGAGACACAGGGGTCAAGCTAATCTCCAAGTCCATTCTTTTGACACTCAAATGGTGACAAAACAAAATCTACGGGAAGCAGCAACGTGATGAGGAAGCCGAAGAAAGGCTCCTTCTACCCTGAGGCCACTGACTACACCAGGAAATGGCCAGCAAAAGCAAGCCCCAGCAGAACGGTTCCTTTGGAAATGTTGCCTTAACACTAGACACAGGGAATGACAAGAAAGATGGCTGACATTTTATCTATCCACAGACTACACAAGGGCTCCCTTCCATAAGAAATTTACTGAGAACTTCTTACCAACTTTAGCATTCAGCCCATGTCACAAAAGCTCCTTGCTGTGGTGGTACATCATGGAGGGCTCACGCCATACCGGACTAAGGCAGCTGGTGTGTTCAAGACTTCTGAGCATACCTAGCACACTGCTGAGGTATTCATTTATTCTGGCATTTATGGGGGTGTTTACTAACCTGCTCAAGGCAGGATGCTTTTACACACCAATTTTCTAGCACTGGTGCTGCTAAAAAGACAGAACGGATGTTTGTCTTGCTCACTCTCTCATGAGCTGCATTCCTTTTCGAGGGGGATCTGTTAGCAATTACTACCAACGTTCTCAGCCTCCCTGAAAACAGAGGACCATAACTACAAGTGGATTGCATCCTTCTGACTGCAAGTCTGGCCCAGCTATATCCAGCCTCTTGGGAAGCTCTATTCAATTGCCGTGTGGCTGTGGGCTTGTATGAGCAGCAAGTGGGTGGGGACTCCTTTGGAAAGGGGACAAGAAAGCAGCCTCTCACTCATTCCTCTACTTCCACAGCAAAGCAAAACAGGGAGGGAAATGCTGAACAGCAGGGGATTCATGAAAAGGGAAAAAACTGATACAAGCCTCCAGCCTGTTTGATGATCTGTCTGTAATGCAAGTCACCTCCTCCTACCTAACCAAAATAGAATTCTTTTACAAATCAGAGATTTGATTTTGAAAGCTTCTTGCAAAGTGTGAGAAGACTGAAAAAGTATAATAAGGGAGCTTCCTCTTGCCTCATTCCATCGTGACCTCCAGTCAAAGCCACAAGAGCAAAGCAAACTGGTTTTGCTTTGTCTTGGAAGAAGCTGGTACACAGCATCACCAGAAAACCTCATCAAGAAAGCAAAAAATGTAGTGAACTAAGAGGTTCATTGCTGGCTGCCTTCTTCTTATACACCTCACCAACAAACGAGCTCCCATTACTGGCTGTCCAAGTCTTGACCTCTTGCCTTTTCAAAGCGCTCTGAGGAACACTGACTGAAAAAAAGCACCTTCTTGACACCCATCACCTCTACAAGTCTGACAGCTGTCACTTAAATATCACACTGGAAAGGAGGTGTGTTTATTTCAGCAAGCATGTTGGAATATTTTGACTAACAAAGAAAGTCTAAATCAAAACAGAAAAGCAAGACACACGGATATCTTTCCTTTTCATTATCTAACTAGAACTATGATATTTACTTTTGGTCTTTGTTTTAAAGATCCAAAAAACTTTCCTTGTCTGCAGCAATACAAGGCCACCCAAAAAAAGTGGAAGGCAACTAAATGGCTTCACCCAAGCCCAAGCTCCATCTAAAACAACTGATCAAAATTGCAATTGCTAAATATTAACCAGGTTTCCCATCCCTGCAGATTTCCTTGCCACTGAGAGTCTGTTTGTGCAACACACTTTACTGCTTGATTCCCAACACTGCAAAATAAGAAGTGATAAAACTCTTTCATACAAAAGTATACTTGCATCAGACCTCACATCACTTCAAAAAGTATAAAAAGTTAATCCTCGCAACAGGACCACAAATTAAAGGCTCAAGGTTGCACAGAACAAGCAGAAATTGGTTTGTGTTTGACATTTCAGCTGTAGCTTATTAACTGGATACAATTTTTCTAATGGCAGCAGTAACAAGCATTTTTCTCCTGTCCATGCGGGGCATCTCACCCTACAGAAGCCCAAGGTCCCTCTGAAATACATTAGAATCAGAGAGAAAGAAGAGGTCTCTGTTAGATAAGAAACTGCAGATTCTCTTCTAGACATTTCATTCAGCTTCCTATATGCAATTTAGCTGAAGACTCTTCAGCTGCCCTGCACTGCCCTGGCATTTAACTCCTGATGTTGACACCCTTGCTTTCCCATCATACATGGACAGTCTGTCAGGAGGATGAAGGAAAGACCAAAAGAAGGAGGAAGGAAAGAGTAATCTAAAAGGCATTTATATCCATTTACAAGTAGAATCTTTTAGATCCACGTGTAGATGGTATGTTTCATGACAAGGTAAAGTAGCTTCAGGAAATACCTTGTGGTAAACACAGAAAAGCTGAAGGAAGAAAAAATAAAGAAAAAACCCCAACATCTGCTGTTCTTAGCTATTACACCTACTAAACTCAAGGAAGCCAGGTAAGGCCCAAGAGATTAGCTACAAGAGGCCCAGAGTGATCTGAGTCACAGGAGTTACACGCATCGCTAAATTAATCTCAGTTTACATCAACAAAACATTCTAGTTTTGCTATGGACGTAAGTGAAGAGACACTGCAGACTATGTAATGAGCATGCCTACAGCTTTGAGAAATCTCTGGTAAAATAAACAGAAACATAAGTCATTCAAGCCAATTAGCCATTTCTCTGTCTCCTTTTAGGCAGGATTTGGGGGGGGGTTGGTTTTTTGTTTGGTTGGTTGGTTTGGTGTTTTGGTTTTTTTTTTGTGGGGTTTTTTTTGTGGTTTTTTTGTTTTGTTTTGTTTTGTTTTTAGTTAAAAAAAAAACAAACACCACCTTTCCACATAAATATTTGTTAACTAGTTACAGAAAGGTTAATTCAAGCTAGAGGCAAAAGGCAGTAGGCAAGTATCAGTGTAAAGGCAGGAAAAGGGATAGAAGGGAGATCCTCACAAACAGAAGGCAGGCGGGAGGCATCTTGCACCTCTCTCCAAGGGTTGTTTTCAGCAGAGTGCATTTTGCCTCATTTTGTGCCACTGACAACTGCCAAAGAAAGAACTGCTTTTGGCCAAGGTTAGCAGTGTTGGAAAGATGACTGTCAACCAACACACAAAAGTACTTTCAAAGCCAGCTTACAAGAGTGGATAAAAATAACAAGCATATGACTCAAAGTTGGTCAGGCAACGCTCAACACAAAACACCTTTTCCATTCTCTTCTGCTCTATGTAAGATTTGTGCAGTAACATTTAATGTGGTCCTCACTTTCAGACTGAGTACTTCTAGATGCAGCACATACAGGAGAAGGGGAAGCCAGGCTGAGACAGACAAGGATCTGGTTTCTCACAGCTCTTTGGAATTGTTAGAAGGAGCCACAGGCCTAAGCGTTCCACACGGAGAATATGGCAGAGCTGAAGTGAGACCAATTAGGGGCAAATGGAAACCATATGCGATTTTAATGAAACAAGGAGCTGGTGCACATGACTTACTGCTGCAGGAGCATTTACTGCCTGAAAGGAATGTGCATCTGGCATTGATTGTTTCCCAACCCATCAATGAGCAGTAACATGGAAAGCAAACTGGAGCATATGATGAGAGATGAATTGCCTAAAGCAGCCTCTGCAAGGAGAAAACATGTCCTTTGCCTGTGATTTAGTGATACAGTTGCAAATGAGGCTAAACTTCCATTTCCACAGATCATGATAATAAACTACAAGAATGAGTGCTAGAGTAATTAAAGTGGATTGAGTGGTATTTTAAAGAAGCTACTACAATCATAGAAATCCCATTCTGATTCACACGGGGCAGACTTTTACTTCCTTGAGGTTAAAGAATAAAGTGCTGCTGATCCTAAGCAAGGGTTATATGCTGTCCTCAAATGTGATGTGGGCTTCTGTGAGTATTCAAATTATGCTGCTTGTGCATGCACATCAAAATGATTACACAGTGAGGAGATCTGAGGCTGAAGAGGCAGTGTGGACACATCTTTTTGTTCTTTTTGACTGCAAATTTCCCAACCAGTTTCCATTATGCTGAGAAAGAAAAGTCCTTGGCCTGCAAAGCTGTAGATAAGTTGCTCTTTTCAGATACGGTCATTCCTTCTGCAAGCTGTTGTGTTGCAGCTTGGTATCTGGTTCTCAGAACAAACCCACTATGTTCACCAAGCACCCAAGAGACTCATAGACATCATAAGAGGAAGAGGGAAAAGATGCTCTGATCCAGCACTCAAACATATATACATTGAATGTCCAGTGTTTGAACCTGGTAGATGCTACTTTGCCTTTCATGTAATAGTTAGACACCTGTAAAGCCAGATACATAGAACTGTTATGGCTTTGCTCCTTAGTGCTACATCTCCTCCTGTAGGATATCCAGAGTTAACAAACATAATATTTTTCAAGGGGGCAATAGAAAATTCTTGATCTAAATCTGCCTATTTATTAGTTTTCCTTAACCCACTGTACAGTCCATGAACATACTGGGAGCTCATATCCAAACGGTCCAACAGGAGGAGAAGGAAGGATAGTCCAGCTAAACAGAACATCTGAAAGCAGTTTCCTTCTGTGCATTTGAAACAGGGCAGCTCTGACAGCCCATGTAAACCTTTCAAAACAGGGAGTACCAAAAGCCACAGGCCTGGACACGCCCTGCTTCAGCAACTTACTTCAGAGGACTCTCCTTGCTTCAGCACCTCGCCCAGCTAGGACGGGTGCCAGCATTCTGCCAGGAGGCTGCACTCCACCGATCACATGGTTTACACTCAAATTTGCACGTAGGAGCTAGAGAGGAAGAACTGTTTGGGAACATGTATAGATTTCAAGGGTACTGGGTGGGCCTGCAAATTCCTTCCTGCATTAGAAAACTTGCATTAAAGTGACAGGCTAAGCAGCTGTCCACGCCAAAGAGGTATACATATTTAACCAGGTCAGGCCTGAATGTGCTGCTCTGATGTTCCTGTTTTCACTGGACCTCACAGGACCTGACAGACCCTGAAATTAAACCTGCATTCAAACAATTTCTGCTGTGAGAAGCCAGTACTTTTACCTACCATTCTTGAGCATTAGAAATTGTTCAGAAGCTGACAGCCTCTGCAGATTGTTCATACACACTGGATGTGTTCATGACACAGTGCTGGTTTATCATAATGTTTAAGGAATTTAGTAATTGCACAGTTTATTAATGCTTATTATGTAACCACAGTCATTAATACTGCATAGCTGAGCTTAGCTACATGAAGAATTTTACCCTGGCATCTGAGCACCATGTAAACACTTGGGTGTAGCACTCAGATTCTGATTCAGTGTTCATGAAAGCAACTGGAAAACCTCCCTGGATCCTGAACCAGCCTCATGTACCACAACTCCCAGGCAGAATACAGATAAAGGTCAGGACAATATCGAGGCAAATCTCACACTGACCACTTTGCCTACCTATCCAGAAATTTCCAGGATCCTATGTAGTGCCTTGTCATAACATTGTTCCAAAACATCATCCTTCATTTTGGACCTTCAGAGGGATACCAAAGGCCAAAAGAATTCACCTGTGATTTGGTGTGGGAGTAAGGTTAAAAAACAAAACAAAACAAAACAAGCAATATTACCCCATGAGAGGTAATGAAATGTTGTGGTTTAACCCGTCAGGAAGCTAAACACCACAAAGCCACTCGCTCGCTCCCTCCACCACCCCACCCCACACTCAGTAGGATGGGAGAGAGAATTTGGGGGGAGGGGGGTGGGAATTAAAAATTGTGGTCTGAGATAAAGACAGTTGAAGAGGACAGAAAATGAAATTGAAATATTAATAATAGTTTAAAAAATTAGACTATACAAAACAAGTGATGCACAATGCAATTGCTCACCACCTGCCAACTGATGCCCAGCCAGCTCCTGAGCAGTGGCCCCCAGCCAGCTTTCCCTCTAGTTTATATACCGTGTTTGATGTCATATGGGTCATCTGTCCTGGATGTGTTCCCTCCCAGCTTCTTGTACCCCCCAGCCTACTCACTGGTGGGGTGGTATGAAAAGCTGGAAAAAGTCCTTGACTTAAACACTGCTTAGCAACAACTAAAACATTAGTGTGTTATCAACATCGTTCTCATATTAAATCCAAAACACACCACTGGACCAGCTACTAGGAAGAAAGTTAACTCTATCCCTGCCAAAACCAGGACATGAGAAGACCTAGAAGTCTAAGAACATCTATAAGCAGTGAGTCTTTACATAAGTAACACAAATACTGCACACTGTACATCCTCTGGCTCTAAGACAGAGGATTTTCCCTGTGCAGTGACACAGAGCACTGACAGCAGAAAGGGTAGGTGGACACTGGATGGTTACCTTTGTTCTTCAGACAATTTTCTCAGAAACTCCCTGACTGTTCTGCTGGCAGAATGGCCAAAGTTTTTCCACAGAAATTGCAGCAGAGAGAGAAACAGTACAACCATCTTGTTCTTCTATTATCCAAACTTTCTTCATACAAACTTTTCATCGAAATTTCGTGTTTATGAACAGCCCAAAAGGCCACCCTCAGAATAATATATCAGAATAATAGATTCCCAGAAGTTGCATGTCATCATTTGGATGTTGATATACATCATGATGTTCACAATTAAATATCAATGAGATATGACTTCTGTAAGCCCAGAGAACACAAAGAATGGTGGCTGTCCACCACCACTGTTGACTGTTGTGGGGGTTTTTTTAGCAACACAGCCATTTGTACAAATCCCAGACTAAACCATAGTGTTTTATTCCTAGTCAGTATTGCTAATTAATGATTTTATATGGAAATTCTCAAGTCTGACCATATGAATCTGATGGAGATAAACTTAAAGTGAACCTTCCAGTCAGCTCATCTGTGCTACTGGAGTTTGAGAGCTTCATCAATTATTCTTACCAAAAACTTTCATACAATTCCAGTTTGGGGGAGGCAAGCTTCCCCCCCCCCCCTTTTTTTTTTTCTGGATAGTCACTTCTTAGGTGTCCTTGAAAGTTTTTAGTAAAAAACCCAAAAGGTCGTAAGATATGGCTGGATAGTCATTTCACAGCCATCCTGGCACAGTGATTGCTATTTCAGAAAGCTCTAAGACCCATTAATTGTTTGGGAGGCAGAAGTTCTGTGGACACTGCGCTGCTGAACGTTTACAGATAAGGGTAATCATTTCCAGGGTGTACACCGAGCATGACTGCTTCCTGCCTGTCTCAGTCTCCTGAGACATTGCTGTAACAGGACTATTTTGACAGAGTAATGAACCACCCTCCCAAGAGCCAGCTTTTCAGGGGTCCAGTTAAGCTCACACCTGGAACCCAAGTGTAAACACGTTTAAATATTGCCAGGGAGGGAACCAACAGAAACACAAGGGGAAATACCTCGTCTCAGTCCACTGGCAGCAGCAGCGAAACCACAAACTTGTTTGTTCATTAATGCAGCAGCCCCAAGGAGAACTGCCCATTGTCAAGGACTGGAGCAAGTGAAGGGTATGTAGATTTGTGTTTTAAAGGGAATTACCACCATTCAGAAAAAGCAAACTATAAACCCAAGAAGAGCAATGAACTGGAGCCTCTCCCAGCTTGACAGGTAGCATGTAACCTGATCAAAAGCAGCACTTGCAGAAGGGGAGGCTGTTACTGTTAAACCATCAGGGATAGGACTGTTAGAAATGTTTCTAGAAATGCTTTTTCTTGTCAGGATACATGGCTTAAATTACAAATTTATAAGGAAAGCATCAACTTCAGCAAAATTGTATGGGTTTTTTTCTTCTCAGAAAAACTGAGGACTGTTTTCATCAACATTTCTGTTCAACTGCACCTGAAGTCTAAATACTGATGTGAAATTACACCCTCATTCAAACTGGATATTTTGAATTAACCCTTCAAAACATTAGACTCAAATGCATCACTTTTTCAAAAAAAATCCAAGCTGAAGACTGCTATTTTCATTTTCCTTCACATTTCAGATTGAATAAATTTCCTCCATTTCAAAATTCTCTATGGAACAGATATTCTGACCCTCTCCAGCAAGTTTCTAGACTCCTCTTTCACTGTATAAATCAGAGGTGACAACCAGATCTAATGACAGAAGTAAGAGTACATTTCATTTTCCCCCACATTTTTCAGAATCAGTAAGTAAATTCATACCAATGAGACCTAGAGGTGCTAAGAACTGGCATGATTTCAAAAAGTAAGCCCTTATCCTCTATGATCTCAAGGAGTATCTAAACTAAAACAAGCACTTAACATCAGAGATCAGTCCTTTAATTCACTGTGCCAATAAAAGTCTGTCAGCACTGCAGACTGTAAATGAAGGGAGACATACTAGAGCTGTCTTTAAAAAGAGAATTAGATACCACAAACACACTAATTTAACCTGATCCTTAAGTAAAACATTGACCGGCTGTACTTGTACTTTGAGACTGCAGGCAAGTCAACGAGTCAGCTCTGTGACAAATGCCTTCCTACTCCTTTTTTCCTTTCTAGCCATTTCCAACATTTTGAAGCAGTATTGTTTGATTGCAGGCTGCTTCCTGAAGCTGCTTCCTTCAACTGCCTGTTGAACCCTGTGGGAATCTTTCCACTGATTTTAACTGGAGCAGGATCAGGCCCTAAAGAAGTAGTGGTGGAATCCCTAGACCTATGAACTGAACAGCTGTCTCTGGCTTTCCAAAAGAAAAGAAGGAAAGTTATTGCTGCAGCTGTTTTCCCCTAAGTGCCTTCCCTCCAAACTGTAACAGGACTGCAGGGAAGGGGAAAAGGTGGAATTTTAATAACCCATTAAAAAGGAGTATGGGCCATTGCGCAGCAGCTCTTTCAGTTCTACTCAAGCAGGGTCACTGCTGCCAGGCTTAGACAGCCCTAAGGGCACGGGAAAAGTCGTCGTCTTGTTTTCACATCTCATTCACAGGATGGATAACGAGGGGGAGGGAGGGATCAGCTTTTGGGTTAATTAGCACCATGAACAGACAGCTGCATTGTCATTAAAAGTTCAAGAAGTCACCAGGGTCATCACTGAACTGCAAGACGTACACACACGCACACGAGGCACACGTCTAAGCTTGGATTTTCAGGAGCCTTGCTCGGCTCTGATTTTCCACTACCCCAAAGGAAACACTTTTGAGTCAAGAACACTGAACTGCTGTAGCTCTGAGGAGAGGACAGAAGCACAAAGGTACTCCCTCTGAATAGCAGTTCTTCATCCCCTCGGAACTGCTTCATTTCACACTTAATATACCAACTAAGAATAGTTACATGGCTTTTTGCCCTTGAGAAAAATCAGAGGTGTGGCTTACCAATGTGTAGTTTCATGTCTGCTTGTAATATTCTGTGGGATAAGCAGAATCCCAGTTAACAAAACCAGGCTATCAGTGCACATCATTTCCTTCCACTGCTTCCTTCCACAAGCAAGGAAGATGAGGAAGTGCAAGTGCGTATTAGCAAATCCAGGAGGAGCATGTATGAATAATAGCAAAAACATTTAACCTCTTAAAATGACAAGGACTGCTATTAATAAGATTTGGAGCAGCAAAAGCCCCAGAGAGTCATAAATTGGCTTAAAAACAAAACCAACAAATTATCCAACTATGCAAAACAGCCACAGATTACATTCTCATTGCCACAGTTTGCAGTAATGTTTTCTGGTAAGGGATATTAGTGAAAATGCACCAAGACTAGTAAGGATTCCCCTACCACCCTCCAAACAAAACGGAAGAAGTGAAACCTTCAATAACTGAAGCATTTCTGCTTCTACAGCAAGCAGACCAGCTTTGCCTGGTCCTGTCAGTTGCAGCTTTGTGCCTACACATTCTAAAACCAAAATGAGGATGAAACCACTCTCATTACACTGAAATCTCACCAAAATCTAGTTTTCCTTTTCTAGGTGAAAGGAACACAAATCCTGCTTACTCTTGCTATTAAATTGGCAGGCAAACATGTAGCTAGCTCATGAGTGTATAGTTCCATTCAGTGCTTGGTCTTTGCCAAGGGAAATTACTCTGGGAATACAGAAACACGAAGTTTTGGGTTTTTTTTTTTAACCATTAACATCTCTGTTGATTCCAGTGTACACTGGTTGTTCACATTACTGATTTTCAGTATGTTTATGTCAATACAGCTGTTGCAGCAACTCCAGTGGAGATGCTCTCACAAGGAAAAAAAAAATAGAATACAGAGATACAGTCCAATATTCAGTGGGGAAACAACATGCATCAGCATTTTTGTTCTAATTGCCCAAGTTAAGAGGGCTGCTGTGAGCTCTGATGGATTACATCAGAGAAGTAAGTCCAAGGGGGCTAAGCAGGTCCTCTTAGAAAACTCTTCTGATTCTTTCCCTCCCATGCAGGACTCTGGGTATTGGGGGGAACAAAAACTGTCTCTTCTGTATTTTTCTATGGTGTAACCTCGTGGTGCTGCAAAGCACCACCACAAAAATATTTTATTAACAACCTTGGTCAGTCTATCCAAGTTGGTCCACGTATATATTGAAGAGTATGCGCTAGAAGGAACCCTTCCATGTGCTGACCTTATGATAGCTACATGAATGAATACATTGCCTGCACAAAAATGTGAACCCCCAGGACTGCCAGGACAAATGTCACCCTGGGATCCCATTTTGTCCACTCTTCTGTCAAAAAGGCAGCCCAGTCAGGATGCGTGTGGGCAACGGTGTCAAATTCAGAAGAAGGGAGCTTTGAACAACACAGAGGACAAAGTTTACGTCAATGGCCCAAGCTGCTATACTACATAAAAGACAAACAGGAAAACAGAGACAGAAGGGAAAGAAAGACCCAGCGCTTTCCTTTACCCTACCTCTTCCACCAGACATTAGTACTGGAGAACATGAGTATGAGAGAAGGGCGTTCAGAAACAAACATGAGATCTTGCACCGGCAGGAAGGAACCTATCAGCTTGAAAACTTTCCGTTACTAGTGAAAGCTTGGTTTCCCATCACACACACAGGTGCTTGTGTGCTTTGTTGAATCTACACTATTTCTTCAACTGATTTAAGCATGGAATTGGAATAAAGGTCATTAAGGAAACGCTTCCCACTTCGCTTGCTGATTTTTTTCAAACATGTCAATCTGTTGGCAGTGCTACTCCAGCAGGCTCCTGCTAAATCACACAACACAGGGATGTCAGGCTCTTTAACACAAGGATTTATTACTCCTAGCTTTAAAGTCCCATAATTATTTGGCATCAGGAGAATCCTCAGAACAAAATATGAGTAAATACATGAATCCCATTCTGTTGGCCTCCCAGTCAAACAGAAAAAGCGCACACCAGAATACACTGGGAAACTCAAGAGATAACTGCAATTTAGAATTCACGTGGGAGGTGGATTAGACATTCATAGTGGTAACAAAAGTAGACCCCAGAGTTAAAATAACAAATGTCTCTAAAGAGTTTTGGAAGCAACTTAAAACTGCAGCGTTTGAATCAATCTCTTAACTATGAGGAATTAGGTGACAGCCACAGAAGGGGGCTATGGGAATAATCAGACTATCCCACATCAGGCTTCTGGGAGGTATCTTTTATCAGCATCAGTACTCTAGCCTAGCTGGATGATGCATACGACTCATTATCACAGGTTCTTCTGCAGGGTGCTTGTTCCAAAGAAAAGGTGTTAAAGGCAATACACTGATAAGGGTCATTGGCCATTTGCCACCAGGTTTAGTCAAGCTTCTCTCCGCATGGATAATCATTAAAACCTTTTTGTGATAATTTGAGGTCTCTTAAAAGTGCCACCTAGGAGTTCTGTCTGATACCATAGAATCCTCTATTTCTGTGCTTCTCTGTAAAGCTGTGAACTGTTACACAGCAAGGGAAAAGCAGGACAACTGCTTAATTCTATTGAAAATATACTGTCTGTAAAGAAGATGGGAACAGACTCATTGATGTCCCCTTTTTATCTTGATCCTCTAAGGAAATAACCAACTAAATTCCTAATCCCCCCACCAACTTGGGGAAAAAAAAAAAAAAAAAAAGACAGGTGCTTCTCTTCATATATAGAGAAGTGAAACAAAGGGCTTAAGAACTCATCCTGCCCTCACCCCCAGGACAATCCTTTGCAATACTGAGGCCCTTGCACAGATACTGCTGCTCTTTTCTTCCCATGCTTCTCTGGGTTTGTATTTTTGCCCTGCAGGATGCTGAGGGAGGGCCCTGTATTTTGCAGCTATTGAAATACTGTACATGATGGCTACTTAACTGCCCCAGGGGTCACTCAGCTGTTTTATTTCCTCTCAGACTGATCCTCTTCACCAACACATTTAAGTATTCATTATCATAAGTGCATGCAGTATGGTCCCTCAACCACGGTCTCCCACTCCTTCTTAAATCTCTTTTCCCCACTCTTAAATCTCTTTTCCCCACCCTCCTTTCTCCCAAATACCAGAAAATTTTCAGGTTTTAGCTCTGCACCATATGTAGCGTATTCTTTATTGGAGGAACTTGTTTACTTAGAAACAGGCCCATGTATTCTAGTGCAGAGGAGAGTACGATAAAAAGGGAGATGGTTTCACTCTTAAAGGAGTCCCTCCCACAGTCCACAGGGACCCAGCAGTCTCACACATCACAAGATAAAGCAGAGGACCCAGAAATCACGTTCTTCACGAGATGTGGTCTAAAGGGTGTTTCATACTGTCATCTCAATCCCCCTTAATCTGCAATGTGCATTTCTCTAGACCTATGAAAGGCAGGCAGGATATTTATAGCAGTGTTAGAAGAAGCAGGAAGTAGGAAACGGGTGGGTGTTTGGCCAGTGTATAAAGAGCTTGGAACAGTTGGGCCAGCCTGGAACTCCTTCTCCCAAAAGAACATGGAGCTGAAGGAGAAGTGTCTAGGGAATAGCTGGTTTTCTACAGATATCCTCTGGCTCCCTCCTCCTCTACCTGTTGCCTTTCCAACACCAGTCATTTCCTGTCTTTCAAAGGCAAGTGGAAGTTTTCCATTCTTGTGTTTTTCCTGTCCTGGTACAAGCAAGCACATTTTTTCATTTATATTTTAACTGTTTGGAGACCAACACCAAAGTCCGCTCACTTCAGAGAGAGCTTCCTATATACAGCTGATGCAAGAAATTTGAGAGAGCTTATTAAACATCAGAGGAGCAAGATCTTTGCTTGTTCATGTATTCACTGAGCATGAACTTGTTGTCTGAACAAATTCTCCAGTGCTCTTCTATAGAAAATTAACAGACTAACATAATGCCTGCAGGCTATGCTGCAGTAACACCCAATACTGAGGGAAACGTGTAGAAAAGGAAACAGATGCTGAAGTCCCCATACGGTAATTACAATACAACATGAGGGAGCTAAAATTTGTGTCCTTCAGCCTAGGCCAGGAGGAGCTTGGCTCATTTTGAACGTGGCCCCGTGGAACAGAAGTACTCCTGTTTCCTATGTGCTGTTGTGGAATATTTTTTAAAATTTATTTATTTATGAACCAGGGAGAGGAAAGAAGAAACAATGTGTTACCTTCATGCTGTTGCACCCGGCGTAGCCATTACTATCTGTGCAAGCATTGTACAAATTTAGTGCAATTTATATCTGCTTTGCTGAAGTACCAGTGATCATGCAAGACAGCAGAAACCTGGACCTGTTCATCTCAAAGTTAAGGAAAGGAATTAAGAAGGGAAAAGTGTATGGAGTCTTTCATCCTTGGGCCCATTCACAAACCTTTCTTTACCTCCTCAGTAAACTAGCTCTAAGCCCTTAAGAACCACTAAGACTACAATGCTCTGACACTTTAATAATAGATGGGTAACCAAGGAAGCTTGTGGATTTTTCATTAGAGTGTGTATTTTTGTCCAGAATCAGTAACAAATATATTTTGAACAATGATGGCTCTGCTGTTTGCATGTTCTTTTGTCTAGGGACACCAGTGGGTCAGGTTACTACAGCACATATATCAAAGGCAGCTTTAGATAACACATTACACCTGGCTTAATTTCATTTGATTCTCCTGCACAATCTGCATCATTTTCCAGCTAAGATGCATTTTCCTTATAACTCAGCGTGGCAAAAATAAAAGGAGCCAAAGCCCTGCACACACACCCATGCAACTTACACTTCCTGAATGCAAAGTTCTTCAAATAGCCGTTCATCTGAATGAAGGAAGGTAACAGCTTGGCTAGAGTCCACATAAAGCATGTGCACCCTGTCCATAGCCAATCCACCTAGGCAGGTTTTTGCAAAGCCTAAGCTTTGCTTGCTAGTCAGAAATGACCATGCTACAGGCTGTTAGAGATCAATCAGTAGAGCATCAGTTTATGTGGATTCTCTTGCTTATGTGTCCCTGAAGTATGCATTCACTCTCCCGGATGGATTAGATCTACCTTGGACACACCCCACATAGTTTCATATGGAGTGGCCCATGATGTGTCACAGCTAATGATTCTTCTTAGCTTGACCAGCCTATACCTCATTGGATAAAGATACCTCCATGGATAAAGATCCATGCTTCCATGCAGCATTTCTCCCTTCCCCAGTAATCCTTATCTCCTCATTATACTACTCTTTGAAAGGCCTTTGCCACTCCTACAGCTCCTAAATACTTTCTCCCATTGCAAATTTCCATTGAGCTTATTGCTGTGATCATCCTCTTTCCCCACCTATAACAAAGACAGAAGTTTTCAGAGCTGAGCCCACTGACACAGACCACTAGTTTCCCATTAGCACAACCCAAGGCCTTATCCCCAAGTTGACAATGGCCTCCCTGACATCCTCCCCAGGCACTGCTTTCTGCTGGTTCCTGGCACATTTCAGTGCCAGGAAGGACAGCCCAAATAACCTCATTTCTTCCTAAATTAAAAATGAGATTCTGTATCTCAAGCAAACCGTAGATGATATTTGATGAGGTTTGATGTTATTTTTCACATATGCATCTCCCTCCTATTTCACTTCAGTTTTATTGTCTGTATACTGTTTCTACGGGCTGAAGTTTCCCTTTGGAAAGGTCTTATATAAACACTAGCAGGAATCTGGACTATTCATAGTCAACATTTATTTTAGCAGCACACAACTCAAGAGACTTCTATCTTGTTTCCAAAAGACTCGCAGAATCTTTTCTAGCTGGCAGCAACTTTGAATAAATAAAATAATCAGGGTTGTGTAAAACTACTTGCATTTTTATGTTATTAGACACTGTCAGTTAATGTACTAAATCTTCACGCTGATCACTCAAGGGAACTACTTCACTTTACAGTAGAAGGTTAACTTTTTTTTAACAGCATTTTTAAGCTCTCAAGTGTTTGTAACATTCCTTTTAGAAACCTGAAACCATTAAGTCAAATCCAGATACCCGTGGCACCCCACCTGCTTTACACAAGTTATGAAGCTGGTCCAGTATTCCCTCTCTGTATTGATAAGCGGCGCAGATTTTAGATCTAGTACAAGAGGGTGTAAATCCATTTAACACAACTTGGTCTCATTTACCTCAGGCCTAGCACTAGCCAAATATTTTCAAACAGCAGAAATTTGAAATTCCCTGATTAACATACTTTTCTCAAGTTATTCCAAAGCAAAGCCAGTTTAACCCTAGTTTTAAACTAAGGACCTAGCCCCCTACAAGCAAATACCACTGGTAGAGTCACTGGTGGGCAGAGCAGTGACTATTTGGGCGTGCTCTTTCAGGTATCTGTCTCCGGGTTTCAATAAAGCCCCAGCAGTGTGCCTCCCTCCTCTGAGCCCCAACTACTTAAGACACAGGGGGTTACCAAAGAGGCTGACCTTCAGCTCTGCTATTTCTAAGAAGTGCCACAAAGCTGAGGCAGTCAGTCTTGCAACAGTTCCAAATGTAGTCAGCTCCTCTCATCAACCTTGTCTCAGAGAGGTCTAGATAAGCTGTAGTTAGCTTAAAGAGAAGTAACAGTCCAATAAAGTTTCACCCATAAAAGTTTCAACTGTCACATGTGGCGGTTCTTCAGAGGTTTAGATGAGCTACAGTAGGCCTTTAAGTTTAATGAACTCTGCATTTGCATAACTGATTGGTGCTTGAAGGCCCATTTTTCATCTCATCTTTTACTCTACTATCATTTCACCAGTCATTTGATTCTAACTTATAACATTATGCAAAAGACAGAATCATACCCTGGAAGTCTAGAGCAATAAAGAGCACATCAGAGCAAAAGCCTGTTTGAGCTTAAAAAAAAAAAAAAAAAAAAAATTGCAGAATTAAAAGGAAACTCAACTACATGTACTGCAGACATTATTAGTCTCTCTATTAGCTTAGTTTGGTTCAGAGCTGGCAAGTACAGTGTGCTTGGCCTTGCCTGCTAATCCAAGCCAGGCTGTCCTCTCAGGTTTACTAGCTCTTAGGAACTTCCAGAGTATCTGGTGGAAGTTTCATTCTATGAGAAAACCTCCTACCCAGACCTAAAGGGCTCCATTCTTCAGTGACACATGCTTGGTTGGGCTACATAAGAGCACCGTGTGGTATTGGAGCTGTGAGAAGAAATTAATATGACCTCAGACAACTTTATTACATCAAAAAACTATAGTGTTCATCTTAAGAGCCTTAACATCCAGTTAAGGCCAAGGTGACTCACTGTGTGCTCCTACTAAAGATTCATGGTCCCACCCACCATGACTGTAGGTGGGATTATGCATGAATACAGAGATCCATTTCATCAGAATCCAATCCAGTTGCCACAGCTAAGAGACTCTGAAAGGGCAGGACTTAACTGTATGTAGTGTCTTGGAAAATGTTAGGTCTAGTAATGAAGCTGATGATGAATGTGTCACCTTGTGCCACTTCTCCTACGGTCAAGCAATCAAATCCGCTCATCCTGAAGAGCAGACATGAACACAGCAGGCCCTTCCCAACCCCAGATGAAAGCTTTTGCTGAACTACAAAATGATAGCACTGCATATGGCTGTACATAACTATGTTCCCATCAACCCAGAGACGTTAGAGGAGCAGCTGGCAAGTGGAGAGTTCTCAAGAACAGGTGGGAAATCAGTGAAAATTAGAATGAAAGAAATGTCTACATAAAGCAAGGAGCTCTAAGACTCAAGGTTAGAACACCTGGCTCTCTGCTGGCTCAGAAGTCTTGCTGGAATTACTTCCTGCAGGAAATCTGGAGTGAGCAGATGCAGTAGTAACAAGATACCAAAGGAGCCTTATATAGCATTCTGCACCACATCTTCCAAACAGCAATTTCCATCACATTTTTTTTTTTTCATACATGCATTTGGAGAAGTGACAAACTCCAGATCGCACAGAGTGATTTCTCCACTCTGCTATGAATTTTGATTGCAAGTAATCAACCAGAAAAAAACCCCAACAAATAAGCAACTTCTGTTTCCACTTTTATTATAAAACAGGACAGTTCAGTCCTCAGTCAGGCCATCTTTTTGTCAGAAGACATGACCAGTCACAAGGAACACCCTCTTGCACCAGTTTTTACCAAGGAGTAACTTCTATAAAAGTTAAACAGATCTCCTCAGCTTCTTCTTCTGTTAACATGGAATTTGCAATACTTTTTGTTGTTGTTTTGTTTGGGGTTTTTTTGTGGTTTTGGTTGGCTGGTTGGGTTGTGTGTTTGTTGGGGTTTTTTGTCTGGTTGGGTTTTTTGTGGGTTTTTGGTTTTGTTTGTTTGTTTCTTTCTTTTTTTAAACCTTTACAGATGCTTCTCAGATTTCCTGCTTCTAAAATTCCTTGAAAGGAAGTCCTGTCTAAAAATGAATCATTACTTCCTGAACAAAAGTCTGATTCCAAAGTGCAAATAACACTTTTGAAACCATTACCATGACATGCAACATAAAAATTTGTTTTAAATTCATCTCAGCTCAAGATTGGTATCATAATGAATTTGAGGTGGTTTATTTTAACTTTTAAATTAATTTGGCAGACCTTACTCATCTGCCTTAAAGGATAAGGCAGCACAGGTGAGCTCACTACACGGTCTATGTCAAGGCATAGAATGCATGTTCCAACTTTCATGTATGATCAAGTTCTGCATATCTCTTTTAGCTTATCAGTGAGAAGATGGAGTGATCAATTCAAGAAAAACAGTGAAAGAAAAAGGGCACATTTTCAGTTCAGTTCTTAGACTTTGGGCCAAATTCACGAGCTTCCTCTCTCCCTGCTGTTTCTTGCTCTTATACCATGTTCTCAGTTCAAAGGCCACTGCACATGCTGTGAACTCAGTGCTACAGGTATGGCACAATGGAGGGATGAATGGCTTCCTTAGCACTAAGGAACTTTAAGAGGTTACCTTCACATCCCCAAAGCTTGCTAACTCCAGCTCACCAAGAGTTAAGTTATTTAGAACAGAGATGGGCACCACGCACCAGCATCCTTGCTGAAACAGGTATTTCTTCCCCCAGCACAAACCAGAGAAAGGAATGTTAGTTTGAGCCACTCGGAACTTAGGTAAGATATAACTAGTAGTGCCATATCTCTTTTCTGAAGTACATGCACAAGATGAAAATGAGGTAGGTGTGGAGTGGACAAAGTACTTTCTTTATAGCTTGCATACTGGTTTGTCAAAATCCAGTCTGCAATTTCTTGTATTTTTCTCTCTCTCTTTTTTTTTTGTTTGTTTTTTTTTTTTTAACCTTTTTTGTTTGGTTGGTTGGTTTTGGTTTTTGGGGTTTTTTTTGGAAGGGGAGGTGGGGCAGAGTGGTCCAGGCAGGAGGTGTTTTTCCAAACATGTGAATGCAACATTCAGCAGCCAAGCTCAAAAATTCCTGCTGCTCCTGCAAAAAAAGGACAAACAAGACCTTTTCATGTCAACTATGTCCAGCTGGAAATGTCACAGCTTTGTCACAATAGAACAAAGCATGCCTGGTGTCTGTTCTTTGAAAATGTTTCTTAATTCAAACAAAAGAAAAATATTCACATCTGGAAGGGGTGATAGGCAGGGGGCAGGAGTGAAGGAAGCAAAGTTCAGATGGCAAGTCATAGCTGTTTGTCGATCCAGTTACAGAAAGAAACCCAAGAGTTAAACAGCAATTTTATTATTGATTGTACTCAGAGGGCCAGATGAGATACACTTCTTCACTTTTGCTCCACTCATCATGTCAGAATACTCATGCCGAGTGAAAAGACCACTTGTGACCAGTCTGGCAGTAGCTCTTCTTCCCTGCTGCACCCCTCCTTTTTCAGTAATGAAAAAAAGTATTGTTTTGTATGGAGCCCCAGCTTCCTCTAGAAGACCACTACCTTCATTTTCAAAGGATGTACATATTGAGATCTTGCCCTTTCCAATGGGTTTACTTGACCATCTGTTTCTTTAAAGGTTAAAACCTTCTAATGACTGCAGAGTTGGGAAGCTGTATCAGAACTGAGACACAAGAAGATAAAAAATTAAATGTCTAGTGAGGTCAGATTAAAGGAGAAGAGAATAAATTTGACACTAGGACTTCACTGAAAGACCAACAGTAAGACGTTGCACTACACTCCTAAACTAAAAGTATTCTCCTTCAGAATCCAGTGCTTCTGAAGATGAAAAGCCTCTCCTAGGCTGCCACCTAGCTAGTTAATTTCTTGTATTGTTTTAGGAGCTATTTTAAAAAGCTCTTTTGCTCCAGCCTTTACTGCATTGACTCCTCGTTTTTGAGCTGGTATTTTGTCAGGAGTTCCAAGAGGGATAAAAACTTGCTGCCAAGTCCCTTTCTTCCCCACAATGTGTTTTATAACCCAGCGTGTAGTTTAGTCTGTCTAAACACTGCACTAGTACACTGCCATCAGTTTCCATGGAGATAATTAACTCCTCCAGAGCCAGAAAGCTTTAGTGTGCTTTTTGCCCTTTCAGCACATGAAGAACATCACAGCATTTACCAAAATCAGCTTGTAGAAACATCACATTTTCCAGACAGTTCTAGCAAATGTAAGGATTTACTTTCGCTTCAACCCATCATGCAGAGCTGCGATCATAACCAAAGTTGTATTTAAGTCATCGACTAGAATGAGTTACTCTTTCCTCTTGTGCTTCTCCTCCTTTGCATTGCTGTGACATCTGAAGGCATTACAGCCCCACTGACATCAATGTTTTGAACTACTATGTCTCAGAGCAAATCCAAGGCATGAGATATAATGAACAGTCCAGGACAGAGAAAGAAAAGATGAAGGACATGACTTCAAACTCAATCAGAAATCGGAGTAGAAAACAGAAAAATTTTGTGCCCTGAAGTTTAGGAGCACTTTTATATAAAACTTCATAGTTTACCATATTCCTACTCACTTATGCATCTAGCAAATATATACTGTCAGTGTATATTCCTAACAAAAAGTTATTTAAGACCACCTTAAGAAGCTTAATTAAACTGAAAACTACCCTTAATCTAGTAGAGCATGACCTAATCAGAGGGGAAAAAAAAAAAAAAAAAAAAAAAAAAAAACACCTACCAAAAGGCAACTAATGAAGGCCACAGGTTGTCATCAGCTTTAGCTGTGGAAAAATGGTTTCCCAGTCTTATTTTCACAGAAAGGACAAACTCCTTGACAATTGCCACTTAGGTGGCACACTTGTTGATCCAGCTATGAAAATGGCAGCAGAACTTCAAATACCGCCATTTCCTGGAAGAATTCCCCAGTATAAAATTATTATAGAAATATTTTCCAGGCTATCATCACTGAAGCAAACTGTAACCTTCCCAGCACTTTTAATATGTTAACATGTGTTTGGCATTCAAGAGCAGATACACTATATAAACTAGACATGAATAACCAGGCATAAGTGCAGTTTCTTTACAAGAGTTAAAGGCAAGAAAGAGGAGTTTTTTTGCCAGTAAGCTTGGCTAACCTAAAAGAGCTACTGGCAGGGTTCATAGCAATGGGTGTTCTGCTGCAGTGAGACATTTTCTGTCTGACTTCCATAGCAGTTGCCAGGATTTCTTTGCAGACTTAGCTTGTAGTCAGTACCATGTGGGTACCAGCAGTGCAAAGTCACCCAGCCTCTTTTATACCTTGCTACTAAGACAATTCATACAAGTTCAAGAAGACTTTGCTGATGCAGTCCACTCACAACTGCTGAAGTGACAGACTGTATTTATTGCTATGTGGACATAGGTCCAGTATTAACTTGAAGGACCCTAACTGATTTCATATACAATGCCACAGGACACTTACCAAGCAGCAACCATATTTGGTTAACCACCCTTGGCTACAAACAAACCAAAAAACTTGAGACCGGAGTCTCTATACCTCCTCCTCAGAGATTCTGGATGTTTCCCATGTCCCCTGTCTAAAGTTAGTGAAGACCCCCAAGGATGCTAAAACCCACAGCAGAGAACATCATTCAGGATCCAGCAAGTGCTTCAACTTTCCCAAAAACATGCATGCTTGCACACCTCCCACAGCTCAAAAATTACGACATAGCATGTAGAAAGCCTGGAGCCACCGTTTGCCTACTTCTCCAGCCCTTCCTGAAGTTACTGGCGCAGCATCACAAGCCCATGTCAGCCGCACCTTCCAGCACCAACCACCACGGGAGGTTTCCCAGCTCCAGAGAACTCGTCCTACTCCCACCTCTTGTTATTTGTCACCAGGTTGTGAAGGAAATTTTGGCTGCCCGCACCTCCAATTGTGTTTTTGTCTTGGTGTAGAAAACACGCAACTCTTACAATTACCGATTTATTTAAAGTACTTCTTGGAGAGGCTGCCACCACTGCCACGGGACAGGACCTCGCTCCAAAATGCTCCTCAGGAGGGCTGGGCAGGGGGTCCGCCACCACACGCCTCTTCTCTTACTGAGCCAGGCGTATGAGCCATAATCTCTCTTGAAAGGTCTGGCCATCCCTCTACAGTTTAACCCGCTCTGATTCCACCGGGCGGCTCGTAGGACGAAGGTTTAATTGCGGTGACAGCCCGACTGTTGCCCGTGGCCCCCTCGGGGTCCCGCAGAACTTTTTAGACACACGGGCTTCGCGGCAACGGGGCAGGTGCCGCCTCCCCACGCCAGGAGCCTCATCTGCCCCCCAGGGAGCCCTCCCAGCCCCACGGGCGGCGGAGGGGCGAGAAGGAGGCAGCGGCGCCTGCCCGCGGCAACTTACCGATGTCGGAGTTGCAGAAAGCGTCCTGCGGGTGGATGGGGACGCAAGTGCAAGACTCCACCACCAAGTCCCGCAGGCTCGAGCTGCAGAAGAACACGACGAGGAAGCTCAGCCACGCCGTCATACTGGCCCACGAGATGCCTCCTCACTTCTGCGGAGAGGGCAGCCGCTGTTTTTGTTCGCCTGACTTTATTCTCGCTTTCTAAAAGCGCCGCGACCGACCGCCTGCCCGCCCGCACTGTCCTCTGTCTCTCCCTGTCTCGCTGGCCTCAGCAGTGCAGCCTTCGCTCAGCGGGACAGCGCAAGCCTGAGTGCACGACAGGTCCGCGCGTCTGCCGAGGGGATGCCAAGCAGAGCCGCGCTACGCCACCGAGGGCCGGTGCGCGGAGTTATAGCCTCGATCGCGCCCTCTCGGGCTCCGGGGGCGCCGCCGGTCGGTGCCCGCTGCGCCCGGCCGGAGGGAGAGAGGGCAGCACCGCAGCCGCGGTGGGGGAGCGTGAGCGCAGGCGGGCAGGGGAGGTTGGGCACCGGAAGATGGAGATAACCCCTTGGCTGAGAGAGGGAGGTGGAGGGGATGGGCGAATCCTGGTGTGGGGATGTGGGTGGGCGCGGTATCATTAAAAAATCGAGCCGTTGGTCAATTTTTGATCCCGGGCTGCGTCCCGGCTAAATCGGCACTTGCCG
>JAAGNO010005899.1:0-21345 GCA_033439905.1 Ceryle rudis | reverse complement strand
AGGTCCCTGTCTCTGCTGTGCTGAGGACTCCAGAGCTGGCCCCAGCACTGCAGAGGAGGGTCTCATAATGCAAAATAAAAGCCCTTGAGTGCCGGGTTGTTGTTGGAGTGCATCTCTGTCTGTCAGAGGGTAAAGGATCACACTGAATGGCCGCTTTCCATCATGAAGTGAAGGGCTGTTCCTTAGGAAAAGAGATTTAAGATGCACTGCAGGTCCCCTGTGCTGGTGGTGTCCAGTCATGGCTGCTATGTGCTTACCTTCAACTCAGATGATGCAGCAGGCAGAACGCATGGCTCAGTACATCCAGAACATTCCTACTGGGAAACCACACGTTCCTAGAAAGAGCCACGGCTGCAAAGGTAACCTGAAGAACAGCTCAGCAAGTCTGCTCTTCAGGGACACAGTGTCTGTGTTTCTACCCAAGGTATACAAGGGTAAGATGTACATCAAACACCTTGTTTGGACAGTGTGCTCTCTAAGGGAATCCAGGAGTGAAAAATCAACAAAACACAACCCTCAGTAACATCAAAGTCCAAACAAGAATTCCTCTGGTCCAGAAATATTTGCCCGACTCACTGAACACCAACCCTCTGATTGTAAGCCAGGAAATTGATGTTTAATTTTAGTTTGAGAGCCCATTACAAACTGCTGATTTCTCATTTCAGTGTCTGCATTATGCAGAGACCACTGCTGTGCTGGGGGCTGGAGAGCTGGCTGGGAATTGCTGAGAAGCAGTTGCAGTGGTAATAATATTTCTGATTTAGAAAGAAGCAGATTTTTCATTAGTCTTACTTACTCCGCAGCAACTGCACTGTTAAATATTCTCCTTTGATCCAGGTAGCTTTCAGGCTCGACTGCCAAAACTCCTTTCACTCACCTATTCAACTTATTATTGCTAAAGCATGACCTGGTCCGTTATAACCAGTTGAGGAAACAGGAGGGTGTTCAGTTTATTTCATATTCTTCTGGAAAACAAACCTTTTATGTTGAGATACATCCCAAAAGTGTCAGTGTGCAAAGCCTTCTGTAAGAAAAAACAGTCATTTCAAAATCATGAGAAGTCACCCCGAAAGGCATTGACCATGCAAAGATACTTCCAAACCACAAAAGGGAACTTGTGTAGGAAAGCAAGTCTTGCTAGAAAACGTCTGTGCTCACGACCACATCAGCATCTCACATGAGACTTGATCAGCCACAGCAGAGCTGCTGCTTTACAGGAGGGGCTGCATTCAGAGAAACGCAGAGAGAACTCAAGGGACCCTGAGCTGAAAAGTCATTACGGTTCATTATTACCTCTCTGGCAAACCTCCTGGTTCTATGGACACACCAGTGAGCCACTCTAGGAAAATCACCTTTCCACTGGGGCTACCACCCAGCCCCTCCAGCTGCTCCTCGCAGACTGGTTTGTGTTTGTGCTGCCTTTGCCAGCCCCTCCTGACCTCCTTTTATTTAATAACTCCAAGGCAAAGGAAGGTCCCACGTGATTTTATTACCACCACAAAGGCTTCCTATATTTCAAACCCCCAACAAATGTAATAGCAGAACATTAACGGCTTAATAAACTTCAGCACAAGGCTAATACTTTGACAAACATTACAACCCCCTGTGACCCAGCCATTTGCTAAGTGTTTTTCAAGATGTGCCTGGGCTTCAGCTTTGCCCTTCCCTCCCCAGGGAACGCCCTACACTGTCACCATGCAGTTCACAAAATAGCCATTCAAAAGCTGCCAATGCTTTGAGGTGCACAAAAACAACTCCGCACCCACCGCAAGGCTCCCGCAACCAGGCTAGCACGGAGCTGCGCAGAGCAGCACTGGTGAAACACCCTCGACAGCAGAGTTGGCTGGAAACACCAGTATTTTTGAGGAAATGTAATTTCTTTTTTTTTTTTTTTTGTTTACTAATCGTTCTCTTTTCCAATGGGAAGTTAAAATCACAGAAGATGGAGCTTCTGCTTCCTCACTAGAATATTTTTTTCCTCTGATATTTGTTTCACTTAAAATAACAAATGTGCCAGAAAGAAATGCAAAAAAAAATAAAAATCCTAGTGTTGATGCTCCATCCTCCTCCCTTGCAAAGGACTTGGCCCTTCCATCCCCGTGGGGTGCCAGCACTGCTCCTCTGCACAGGGATGCAGTGGGAGCACAGACATCCAGAGCCCCCTGAGGTGCCCAGGAGCCCCTCTCCTGCTTTCCTTAACAGCACACGCTGCACAAGGGTGGCCCAAGTACTTCTCTTCCTAACAAGCCAGGTCCTCTGTCTATACTTTTGACTATCAATCAGCAGGTGGAGTTGCAGTTAATGAGAGGGTTGAATCCAGAGAGTTTTGGTTCCTTTTACAGTCAAAAATACAGTATCAATACATTGATTGCTTCAGAAGGCAGAGAGAACATACAGGAGATGTTTGGGAATCCTCTCTGGGCAGCAAGGATGTGTGCATTTATTAATAAAGTGCTTAGAAAATGTTGCATTGATCCAGAGTCAATTTTAAAAGTTCTCTCCATTTTCTTTCCATTAGTCTGGAGAGGAAGGTCCTTTCTGGCTCGTGGCCACCAGCATGGGAGCAGGACCTCAGCACTCAGCTGCTGCCGAGAGTCAGCAGATCTTTCTCAGAGATGAGATGTGCAATGAGAATCAGGGTTTCAAAGACACACATGGTCAAATCCTTCCTGAAGGGGCTGAGGGAAAACCAGGGATGGATGGTGATTCCTGCCTGCTGTTCACAGACATGTGCAACCATCTGACCTGGGGCTTCCCAGAGGCTGCTCCCCACGAGAGAGACATGGATCCCCCCGAGCAGCCGTGTCCCGGTGCTGCCTGAGTGCTGCTCCACACCAGGTCAGGGCCAGGCAAGTCCACAGCAACACTTTGCAGTTCAAAGTACTTGCAAACATGGTCTGTGTTTAATCTCCTGTAGCACTCTGATGGCTCACAGCTCCTGCCTTTCCCTCTCCTGTGAGCAGAAGCCCTCAGCAGCAGATTGCCAAAGATAATGGGAGCATTTCCCAGGACTTGAGTTTTCTTGGAGGTGAATCCACATTTTGGCATCTCCACAAACAGAACCAGTAATGGGCTGTAAGCAGCAGGGCAGTGACACAAGAAAGCATCTCAATAACTCTCCCATCTGCATTCAGGGCAACAGAGGTGTTATTTTTCACCATGTCCATCACTGCTACACCAAGAGGTTCCAGCCAAAACAAGTCTCTGTTTCCCTGAGCTCAGCACAAGAATCCAGCCCTTTTCCCCTGCAGTCCTAAGAGGGCCAAGATGCAGGAGGGGGATGTAGAGCAGGACAGAAAAAGGAGGGGGGAAAAAAAGCCCAATCCTCAGTGACTGCAGGAGCTTGTAAGAAGTTACGGCATCTTTGAGCCCTCCAGCTAAGAAACTAGAAGCAGTCATTATTTCAGTGGAACTTCTCCATGTATTATGCAGAGCACAGCAAGACCCAGGGGACACCAAGGAGCTGGGACAGTCTTCCCAAGCAACAGGGTGTTGAGCAGCTGGAAAGGCCAAGTGTAGAGGGAGCAACACACACTGGGGTTAGGGCAACTGCAGCTCTCCACAGTGCCTGCTCACTGGGGCCTAGGGCACCAGTAAGCCAGTACTGTGCCCTCTCTGGCCTTTACTTTCAGTGGTTTCCATTCCCTCTGCACGCTGCCTTGATAGGGTTAATACCTTTGCACCACAGGCACTTGACGAGTTCCCTGAGAAGCTGTCAGATGGTTCTACACCACAGTGCATTCTCTTTCCCAACATTTGTCTTTAAAAAGCAACACCATTCATATGAAAAGTTGATTAATTCCACTTGTTATAATTATTCTCACAAATAAAATCCAGCTATTCCCCTCCTGTGGACATGGGGGATAATGGTCCTTACCCTTTGCGGTAAAGCATTTCAGTTCCAGGGGTGCAAAGCTCTGTACCGAGTGCTAAGTGTTATTATTAAGCTGTCATTAAAAGCATTTCAGGAAAAGTTCACGAACTGCAGGGATTTCTGTCATCACAGCAGCTCGCTGCGACGGCGACTGGGCGCTGAGCAGCTACTGCAAAAATCACAACCCAACCGAAGTCCCCGTCTCCATTCAGGAGTCTCCACTGGAGCACATTTACTGCAGCCATGTCCACCTTTGGAAGGGCGTCCTCTCTTAGAATCTCTCTGCTGCACCACCCCATGGGACCATCTCCCACCACCAAGGTGGGCTTGGGGAGCTGCTCCATCCCCACTGCACTTCTGACGGGTGCTCAGCACCACAGCAAACCAAAGAAACCCAACAGGAGGGAGCCTGGAGCAGGGAAATGCAATATTCACTGGCACCATCACACAGCTGCAGAAAGCTTTGGCCAACCGGTGCCACACTCTAAGGCGCCTGAAAGATGACACAGACAGAAATTAACTGGCTGTGTTTTATCCCCTCGCTTCCCCTATTTAGTCTTGGCAGCTGAATCAGGCAGCACAACGGAACGGCACCTGGCAGCAGCTCCCAGCCTCACCCAGCATCTCCTCAGCTGAGTTTGGGAGACTTCTCTAACAAACCCGACCACTGGAGTTTCAGGGAAGAAGGAACATTTTAGAAAGCACAGGGGAGAGCATATTTAGCAGCAGCAAGAGAGCTGGAAACAGAAGGAAGCCTTTGAAGAGCTGAGCTGATGGAGAGAGATGGAAAAAATATGTAAAGTAAGAAAATACATACAGAGCTGGCAGGCAGGCTGCGAGCCCGGAGGGGGACGGTGTGTCTGATACTGCAAGAGCCTTTGATTTCTCTCCTCTGCCCTGAGTTTTCTGCATTAGCATTTCAAATGTTAACAATTTCAAAACGTTTGCATTTAGAAGAGGGGAGAGCATCTCCCTTACAGACCCAGGACTTCAGAACCTGCCCAGCAATAAGCAGCTGTACCCTGCAGCTTTCCCCCACCCCATGCACGGAGTGGCACCCACAGCAGCCCCAGCAACTCGCAGCTCCGACTGCTGGGGGGCTCAGCCAGTCCCCCCACAGCTACACTCTGGTCCCCGCGGGTGCATGAGGGGCGTTTACAAACGAGTCCCCTCCTGGCTAGCCCAGAGGAGGGACGGCAGGTCCCCTTCACAAAGTAACTCCCCAACTACTCAGAGAGTTGGCAAGAGCCATTATATAACTGCGACGCAAGAGCCTCGCACGCTGAATCCCAGAACTGTCATCGCAGCCTTTGCAAACCCATTTTTACCTCTCTAAGTGTGGCTCATCAGCAACGAACATGAAAGCTGCAAACTCAGTATGTTAACTCGGGACTGCTTTGCAGGGAGAAGAAATAGAGCAGAGCCGAGCAGGTGCTGAACAAATACCCCTACAAAGCCACCAAACCTCTGACCAGTTTCCTCTTTCTGTGGTGCATTTTACATGCTTACAAGCAGAGCAAGGAGACCTTGAAGCTTTACAGTGACTCGTAATCTCTTCCCACTTCTTAACAAAGCTGATAACAGGTTAAAATGCCAGAGGAAAAGGGAAGGCATCTGTATACCTGTCACAGCTGCTCAAACCAGCAAGGAAATGAAAGCCCTTGGGTAAAATCTAAATATATATCTGCAAGGAAAGCATGAAAAGTCTCCAGGTAGAGCTAAGTAATCAGGCACAGCCGAGTCACTTTTCCAGATGAGTACATAACGGGGTCACTACCCACTTCCCAAGATTTAATGAGACCAGCGCCCGGGTCCTCACCCAGGCAGAGCTGGCAGCCTGTGCTGGCAGGGACGGGCAGCATTTCCACAGCATGACTCAGCCCTGGCGCTGCGCATGGAGGCAGAGCGATGCAGGGAGCAGAAAGGCAGGCAGCGATGCTCAGAGAAGGTGGCCTAAACCCAGGACCTAAACCCAGCCAGGAGGAGCAGGGGCTACTGGGCTCCCCCCACTTCAGGGCTCAGTGCTGGCAGAGCCACTTTCCCAGGGCCGAGCAGGCTGGAGACTGCCCTCCACTGCCAGCAGCTGCAATTTGTTGCCTCTCAGCTGTATCGATCTGTGCACTATAAATGTTTATTACTCTAAGTGTTTGCGCTTTCCCCAGGAATCTGAAAACACCTTGTAAACACCCCGGGGCACCGCTCACGATACACACCAGAGGAGCGGGGACGGAGAGGTCCCTGCGCTCAAGCTGTCCAACAGGCAATAAACCCATGTCTCGTGGCATAATTACCATGGCAGCTCTCCAGTCTCCCTTCCCTCCAGCCTTCCCAAGGGATGGAGACCCACAGCTCCCCTCTGAGGCCAGGAACTTCCTCTTGCTGCCCTCCCTCCGGCAGTGGCTAAGCCAAGACTTGGAGAAAGGAGCAGGATGCTCCAAGTGTCCTCAGCCAGCAGCTAAGGGGAGGCTGGACACCAGCAACATGCTCACCCCCGGCTCCTGTGGCACACTGTCCAGCAACGTTCTGCACCGGGGGACACCCTGCTCCCCTGGGACTCATCCCAGCCTTTCCCAGGGGATGCAACAGGCAGCAAGAGCTCAAAAGGCACCTTGTGCCTTCACACAGAGCCTCTCTCAAGCCCTTGGAGCGCTCGCTATTTCCATCCCGGCAGCAAAGCGCCTTCAGTAGCCGGTGATGCTCCAGATGGAGACGCAGCACAGCATTTACCGAGCCGGGAGCACGGGCGGCTCGCTCGCTGCCGCAGAACACCTCGCAGAGCTCCCAGCGGAGCTCACCAGCAAGCAATTGCACAGGGATTTTCAGAATGCCAAAGGGATTCCTACTTTGTTTTAAAGGATTCAGAGCCTTTTTTGCATGACAATTTAGTGGCAAATTTGCTGCTGAAGTATTAAAATTCTAATGAAATGATCTGTTAAACTGCAAAGCAGTGTTTACTTATTAAATGGTTCTAAGAGTTTCTGCTTAAAATGTGGAGAATTTTAGCATCTGAAAACCTTCTTAAAAGTTTTTTTTTCTTGAACTTTTTTTTGTTTTTTTTTTAAAAGACAAATCTTCAAATCAGAAAGGCTTTGGGGCTTTCCATCAGCTCTGCCAACTGTATCTCACAGCAATACAATTTTCTTCCCTCCCCAGTGTCGCTGGATCATGCTGGGTACCATTTGCCATATATTTTCTGTTTCCATCATCATTCATTTTGTAATACATTATATAAGACAGAGAAAATGGCAAGTCCGTATAAAGAGAAATTCACAATGCACTGCAGAAATGAGGCATGAACTCTGTGGAGTCTGTGACAGCCTCATCACAGTGTGTGGGAAGGCCTAGAACAAGGGGTTGTACCAGACCATTGATCTTCAAGTATGTTTCTTATTTTAACTTCAATGAGAAAAATTTGCTTACCGTTCTGTAGCACGCCGTAGCTGTCAGCTCTGCCACGAGACAGGGGGCCCAGCCAGACGGGTGATGGGCAATGCCCGAGTCAAAGCTCTCGCTGTGCCCAGATGCCATTGGGGACCTGACAAACAGGGTCTCTCTGTTCACACATTCAGCCAAAAGCAGGGGACAGCACCAAGCCATTAAAAGGCAAAGAAAGGTTTCCTGTGCCGTTCGAACCAGCACCACGAACAGGTACCGTGTTCCTAAAAGCCTCGGACGCAGCACTTACGCGATGCCAAAGGTCTTTTACACTGTTGGGTATCTAGCTACTTTGTGTACTCTGAAATAAATGGATACGGTGTGCAGAGGACTGCGTTAAACACCATGTCCCTGATGTAAGAGGTTCCAGGGGCCTCTTCTTCACAAAAAAAAACCAAAAAAACCCAAAACAAAACAAACAACATTCTTCCCAAAGGAGATGAGTGCTGTGGTACGCATGTAAGAGCTGCTTTGCCTTCTGCCAACCACTTCTGGTCAAGAGCAAACGGTGAACTAAAGCCAAAGAAAAAGATTTTAAGTCAGGTTATTAGACATCATTGGTCTTATCTGCTCATCAGCTTCTGGTTTAACTCCCGTGACCAAATAATTTGTTGGGAAGGGAATATCTGCTCTGGGAGCCGGTCTGACAGCAGATGTTGTTTCACGGATATCAGGTCTTGACTGCCTTGTATATTTAAAGTAAAAAGCACACTTTAAAAAAAAAAATGTCTCGGCCTGTTCTCATCTCTCATATAAAGACGCACAAAAAGAAAAAGGAATAGAACTCAGTTTTTTACACAGTGTGTCCTTAAAGACTGAACTGCAAACACCATCCTCTCCATTTATATTCATTCTGGCCAGGCAGAAGCTTTTAGGAAGAAAGATTGTTTAATAAACTGACATTTATAACAAGTGTCTGGTCTTGCAGCTTCATCATCTGGAAAAGGGTCCATTAAACCAAGTGATAAACTCTCTGATCATTAAGGGTGTTTAATGGGATCAAGATTAAATTATATCATGATTGTGTTAATATCTGCACCAGCAGGTCCAGCTGCACTCTTTTCTCTCTCTAAGACCTGTTAGCAGGAGACAGGGCAGCTTAAAGGGGCCAAAGGCCTTAAAAGGTGGGATATTTGTTCCAACTCTCAACAGATGCTCAAAAAAAGCAGTGCTCAGGCCCCTCCCTTGCTCCCTCTGAAGCAGTGCCGTCCCTCGGGAGCTTGGTAACACGCACAGCAAAGTGATCCCAAATACCCACCTCATTCATCAGGGCGAAGCCATGCCTGGCACAATGCCATCTGCTTCAGCACACCTACACAACCAACCAGCTTCGCCACTCACCTCCAAAGCCTTCCTGGGGCAAAGAGCATCACCAGCTCTTGGAAAAACCTGCACGTCACAGACAAAGCAGAAGACACCTTCCCTCCTCTACACAGCAGTACAGGGCTTCCTGCAGCAGCAAATGGTAGCTTTGGATTTACTTAATAAACCTCGTGGGCTTAACCTGAGCCTGCTGCCCAGCTCTGTCAGGTGGGACTGCTTCACAAAGCTGAGTGAGGCATGTCCCTGGGCACTGGAGAGCAAGCCTGGGGGGCTGAGAGCTGGGCTTTACTCTTTTTTGTCTTTGTTGGACTGCTGGGGGGTTTTTTAACTCAAACCATTGGGAAGGCATCCATCCTTTGTACATGTGCAATGTGTTTTGCACATGTCTTTAAGCAAAAATATTTGTACTGCTGAACCCTGGAAGGCTGAACATTTCTTAGCCACAGAGCACTGCATCCGGCATTAAAATGCATTTACAAGTTCCTAGCAAGAAAGAAATATCTCCCATTAGAGACCATAACAAGAGCTGACTAGAAATTGTTTTTCCTCTCAATTTTAGCACAGTAGCTGCTGGCAATAAACCTCTCCATCAGCACTGGGCAGCTCTAAGTGCAGATACTGTGTGGGAAGAATTCAAACCAAGTGACAATATAGAGCTTTAAAAGCATTTTGGAGAAAGATGAAAAGGAACAACTGTTGAATGGCAGCTCGGGAAGAGGCTGATGAGAACTAATGGCTCTTTGTGTCACCATCTCTTCACTATGTAACACTTGCAGTGACCTGAGAGACTACTAACTCCTGCAGCAGAGCCTCCAGCTCATGGCAATCCCTGTACAGCAGCCCTGAGATGGCAGCTTGAGGGATCTCCACTCTGGAATGAGACTATAAAGTCTTTCTCCACATGGGAAAACCTCATGGTGCCAATTTACTGAGCTGAAACTGATGCCATCTGTACAGGTCTTGAGGAACTTCAAACGAGTGAGGATGAAAGGATCAATGTCCCCCTTCTTGCTTGTGTGCTGGCACGTGGGTGAGCACACTCATGCACATATGTGTGTGTGAGCACCTTGGGAAGGGTATGTCCCTCTGCCAGAGAAGTGGAGCTGCTCTGGATGACTAGAAAGACCAATCTCAAGTCATCCAAAGTGGGAAATGAAGTGTCAGAGAAGGCCTTCACTCTCAGCAGCGTGGGTGTAATTGGATCACAATGTAATGAAGCAAATCCATCTTCAAAACCTAAGCTCAAGAACAGTGACTAAATAGCTTCCTCGAATAAACATCTTTCCAGAGACCAGCTGTAACTTCTCACTGAGAAATATGGGCACCACCTAATACCCATTTCTCTGTCCTTGAGCAAACACTGTGACTGTGCATTATAAATATCAAACTAAATTAGCACACGAGCATGCATGCCAATTATTTCAATTAAACTCTCTTCTAATAACCAATTACTACCCATTTTATTAAATTAGAGATTTTTCTAACAATACTCCCATACGGAGCTATTAGCCCAGATGTAATTACGCCCTTCACACATTGACACATGGACACTGGGCAAATGACTTTCTTTAGGTGTCTGCAGCTCTCCCCACTCCTGGCCATGCAATCACATCTATAGTTGGTCTGAAAGGAAAAGTTTTAGGCAGTGTTTTTAGCTTTGAAAATGTGTATTTAGCACCTATCTGCAGGAAACTTTTCTGTTAAAGCCTTTTTGCTCACATTCAAACTAGCACACTGCAGGCAGGAAGTTCAAGTTAAATAGCTCTGGGAGATTGATTAAGGCATTCAGAAATAATGCAGCGTGGCTCAGCCAGATGCTTATGTCCCAAAGGTAATGGTTAAAAGACCAACTCTGTCTCAAGTCTTCTGCTGATTCAACTGTCTCTAAACCAAGAGCATTCACCTCCTCTCTGTCTGCAGAGCGGACAAGTCTCTGGTTAAAACAGATATCACGTCAGGACCGGTGATAAGCAGCAACACTGGCTGGGCCCCAGCTACCCAAGCTCTGTCAAAACCCAAGGTACAGGAGCGGCAAGGCCAAGTCTCACCCACCAGACAGAGGCATCTGTGTCTCACCAGAGCAGAGCTGCTCGTCTGGCATCACCTCTGCCAGGTCCCTGCTCAGTGCAGAAGGGGAAGGAGGTGAGATCCTCCCACCAGCAGAGCAAGGCTCTGGGCTCCCCAGCAGCGGCAGGGGGAAGCTCAGAGGCTGCTTCATCCTAAAACCCAGATCCATGGGAGCAAATCAACCCAGAAGAGGAGGAAGGAGCCATGGCTTGGGGTCAGCAGAGGCTGGTGGCCTTTGCCCAGGAGGGATGGCAATGCCCTGCCTGCCCAGTGCCAATGGCTCCTGCCTTCAGCCTCCGCACGTGCAGGAGCAGGATTCCCACTGCTCTGAGGAGCTGTCACTCCATGAGTCTCAGGGGTAGAAAAACACCCACTTTTGGCAAAGGCCTGCCTTGCTCGTAAACATTTAGCTGGTGGATTTTTTGCTGCTTTCTGACAGGATAACACATTCCTCAGCGATGTCACTTCTGCCCACAGGATGGCAAGGTCTCAAGCTGACATTTGCTAAACATCTTCACCACCTGCTCCCCAGAAACGTTCCTCTCTCCTAGACAGAGGAGACATTTTTCTTGACAGCTCCTGCCATCAGGGAGCTATCACGTACTCTGCCACCGAGCCACAGTGTTTGTGCTTCGTACTCCAACTGCTCCTTTGCACCCCAGCAATGGGTGCTGGATTCACAGGGGCACTGACCCATGGCCAAGGCTCAGAGAGGGCTGGTCAGGCCAAAGTAGCAGCACGACATTTAGAAAGTCTAATCCCCAATTAAATCTGCTTATATCGATCTGAAGTCAGAAACCGATTGCAGCAAAACTCAACAAAACCAATTGCTTTGCTAACAGTCACCGCCGGCGTACCGGGAACGGATGCGAGACACGCAGAAAAGCTCGATGACTCTACTCACAGCCCAAAAAGTAATTGCTCCCTACTTAAAGGTAGCTGCTAAATTTGCCAAGCAACACTCCCGCTCCTGCAGGAGCCTGCGTGGGCTGCAGGAAGCGTGGCAGAGTCACTAATGCAAACACAGCCGCTGTAGTACCGGCACTCGCTCCGCAGCCTCCCCGCCGCACTCCCCCACGGTTGCTTCCCGAAGCCGCTGCAAAGCCACCGCTGTGCCGAGCTGCTGCGTGCGTGGATGGCGACTGCCTGCCTGAGCCCATCGGCTGGACACCCACCGGGTCTGAGCAGTTCAGAGCCCTGAACAAGCTGTGAAAGGCCCCGTGGAAGCCACAGCTTGCAAAGCAGAGAGCAGAGGTGTTGGCCACGCAGCAGGAATTGCCACCCAAAGCTAACAGACTGCAGCCAGTCTCAGTCACAGAGAATCCCAGGAGATGTGGTGGGTTTTGCTCGACCTTAAAATGAAACTTTTTAAAAAAATCCCGCTGGTGTACCAGATACTGTGACAAACACACAGGATCCATGATCTTTCCCAGTGTTGCGGCCCTGAGCCACAGCATGGAGCAAGAACTTGTCACAAACCAGGACCAGGAAACGGCCAGTGTGGGAAGAAGAGCAAGCAGCACGTGAGGACGGCTGGATACAACCTGCAGATCCACATCTAACTCCAAGAGCTTCAGGACCCACAGACAGGATGATGGCAGAACCTTCTTCAGGACCCTCGCACGTCCCCAGGCAGGACTAGGCTGGGTGGAGGATCTCATCCTCCAGCTTCAGCTAAGATGCTGTTGCAGGGGGAGAACAAAGGCTGCTGCCTGCACAGGAGACACGGACAAGACCCCTCCACCCACAGACAGCATCTCCGAGCATCTCACACGTAAACGCAGCACACCAGCCAGCTTTATGTGAAGCTACAACCAAAAGCTAAAAGAGAGGTGACAGTGGAGAGTCCTGAAAGGAATAATAAAAGTCACAATTTTGCCTCAGGTTTGGGGAGTTTTGTTGGACAGGAGTCATGTTTGTGTTGTCCTCAAGAGGGCTCTACCGCAGTGTTATGAGAGAGAAGCAGAAAAATCATCTGTGACAAAGAAACTGTCGACAACAGTAGATGTGAAATCTGTCTCAGTAAACCGACTGTGGCAGGACACAGAGCGAAGGTCAGACACTGCGCAGCCCCAAAGGGGTCAGGGGAGCGATGCCACGCAGGTGAAAAAGCAGCTCATGTTCAAGGTGGGCTCCCCCCCAAGCAACAGAAGGAGGTTTGCACTGGCTACAGTGAACATTTGCATTCTTCTCCATCAGTTCCTTGCAACACCCAACACCCTGTCTGGGGACACAAACCCCTCCGTGAGCCGTGGAAGGCTGCTCTGCAGCTCCATTCCCTGTGGGAAGAGTCAGGGGCTCGGCACTGCTCTGCACACCGCAGCTGGGAGCGGCCCCAACACCAGGGAGCTGTGGGAGCTTCAGTTCCAGCCCCCCGGAGCACGCTGAGGAGCACCGCAGCTCAGTGGCACGGGGCAGCCAGCACCTCACTAGTGCCCAACCTTACAAGCAGCAATTGCACACTGAGCAAAAGCAGGTTACTTCTGAACCAACACATTCCGGTACAAATCCAACCCTCCCTCTGTTTTTTAGCTCACATCAGGCAAGACTTTAACACATCAACAGAGTAACCCTATAGAGCTGAATAAACCTTGGGGCTTCACCAAGGTGACACCACACTGCATGCGTCCCTCCTGTCATTCCTTGAAGCAAATCACTTATCTCACCCGTTTAACTCATTGTCCTTTCACTCTCTACGTGACCCAGCTGACCCCACGAGCTACCCACGCCACGGCTAACAGGCTCGCTCAGCGTGTGCTGTTATCCTCAGCACAATTCCTCCTTCCTTCCTTCCCTCTGGCTGCGCCCACGTCCTGGTCTGGCTCTGAACTCTCAAAGGCTGCGGCCGCAGCTACTTGTACATCACGCTACGCATATATCCACACCCACACAAGTGCTGCAAAAAAGCAGGCAGGGAAAAACAGTGATGGCATTGGACTGAAGAGAGGAAATAAGGTCACAAAGGCAGATAAAATTCAACAGTATCATTTTATACCAAGCATCACGTAGCAATGTAATCTAAACTCTCTGAAAGATAAGAAAGAATGGAAGAGAAAATTATTTTTATTGCGTCAATGCAGCAAATTAAAAGACTGATAATAGAAATCTCCTGACTCCAAAACCAGACGGGTTTGGAGGCTGGGGCTGCTTAGCCTCGCACTACCCAGCAGCCTGCCCTGCCAACCCTTCGCAGGCAAACCGCAGCCAGCACAGTTCCGTAGGTAGCTGGCAAGAGATTAGTACAGTGCCCATACGACCCCTTCACTGAGCTGTTGGTCAGGAGGAAAATGAGGTGTTTTCTTTGCAAATTAATACCTACATATTTGCTATGGGTCCAAAGCAAGTGCCAGTGGAGCAGAGGCAAATGCAGCATGGCAAGGAAAGCTGCACTAGCTGCAGGGCTTCAGCAGGCAAATGTGTTCATGTCTCTCTTGATAAGCAAAGCTGAAAACAGTAGACAATAAAGAATGAATCGTCTCTGTCAGTGGAACTTCTCAGAAACAGAGATGTTTTAATCCAAATTTCAGGCCTTTTCTTCCTCTCTAAACCCCTCTGCTGCATAGCCTACCACAAAATGAAGTCTCTGAGCTGCCGTGCCTTACGAGGGGATTTGCTCACCCATTTATTTAGGCTCTGCTTGTGATCTCTTTTACCATGACCACGGAGGGCTCTGCGAGACTGCAGCTCACACCCAAGCAGACCCAGCATTAGGACAGGGTAGGACAGGGCTGGCTGCAGAAGGCAGCAATAGTGTGGCAGGAGTCGGGCCCCCCTCTCCCCTGAGTGCTCGAGCGGGGGAAGCCTGAGCTCCGGTGCTCCCTACACACCATCAGTCACCAAACAGGTTGTGCAGAGGAAAAGGAATGAGCACCACCTTCAGAACAGCAATAAATTATTTCCCTTGGGAACAAAAATGCAACTGTGATGAGATAAAGCAGTGGGAAAACATAGCAGAAAAATATAATGCCTTCTCTGCAATTACAGCTACAGCTGCCAAGTTATTTCTCATACTGTCACTTCAGCAGCAGTGACAGCTTTGGTCTCAGCCTGACCTTCTACCCTCACCCAAGCCAATGGCAACACTCCCATTGATTTCTGCAGACACAGGGTTTTGCTGCGATGACAGATATCATAATTGCTTCACCAGATCTGCAGACACGGATTCACATTCCTGATACTTCCTTGGTGCAAAAGGGATCACATCCCCTATAGATCTGTGCCCAGATGTCACATACAAGCAAGCTTCTTCCACTGGCCCACATGTGATTTCTGTTCTCTGCTCTTTGCTGGCAAGTTTAAGCAGCTGTCCATCTGAGCACGGAAGCTCCAAGAAGCCCCAGGCAGCAAGGTGCACCAGGCCCATGCAGAGCTGGAGCCACCCACAATGTCCCCACTGGGCTTCAGTCTCATGCCAAGAACATGTGGAAGGAGATTTGCCCCAGTTAACCTTGGTAGAACCCAAGCCTCCAACGTTTTTCATGCATCTCTGCACTCTGTGTCTCCAGTTTCACTGCAGGAAACTTCAGTTAGGACTTTCTGCATGTTCTGTACAACTGGTCGAGGGGAATAAAAACATCCATTTTGCCAGTGTGTTTTAATTCCCCTTCGATAAGGCCAACATCAGCCAGCCAGGTGCTCCCCTGGCAGCTCACCCACCTCGCAGAGCACCCACAGACCCAGCGCTTGCTGCTGGCTTGCGAAGGCTGTCGCCACTCCCCATGGCCCTGCCCTTTCCCTTTGCTCTTGCACACAACATGAGCCTAAACCCCAGATTTTCAACTGGTGTTAGTCTCTGCTGGGACTACACCACCACACTCCACAGGAAATGGCCTCTGCCACCCTTGCTCATGCCTCTCCCTTCACTTGGACAGGTACTTTCAGGTAACTTGAAACATTATGTTTTCCCTTTCAAGCCCATCCTCCCGATAAATTGAATAGAAACCAAAGTGGAAGTAAATAAACCAAGCAAATACACCAGGGAGGGATGGAAATGTGAGCCCATGGTGTTAAATTGTGCTAAATAACTGAAAATCAATGTTGTTCTTCCTTTTCATCAGGGCACAGCTGTACATACTGCAGCACTCCAGGGACATCTCCACTCATTCCACCAGACTGCTACGTGCACTTACTTTTATTACTAGCAAGGGTCCGTTACTGACAGTAAAAGCAATATCCCTGAAAGGAGTAATGACTTTTTTTTAAAATCAAATAATATATATAATTACAAGAGAAGTGTGTTTCTTCTCTTACTCTATTACTTTCATGGCTTTCCTAATATTTCTGCTGATGTCCAGGGGTTCCTGTCTTAAGACAAATACTCAAAGGCACACCAATAGCTACAAGGAAACATCCATTTAGAAAACTCCAAGCGGCACTTTGATTAAGACAATGCATTAGTAATCATCACTGCAGCCTTTCAGAACAACTGCAAAAGCAAAGAGCAGGTAAGGATGCTATCTGTCATTAAAAGAAGAACTCGACAACCACAAGAAAATCCAAATCCTTTTTACAAAGCTGCCCCAGGCTTCCAACACACTCTTCACCCCAGTGTACCCCGTCTGGAGCCAGGCTGAGGAATCCAGTGGCAACACATGTTGATTTTACCTCTGTTAAGGGAGAAGATCTGCTGCAGCCACTCTTGCTGTAGAGGACGCCAGGACTGCAGACTTCTTGGCTACTCTTCCATACAAGGTGGTGAACTGGACTGGCAGCAGGTTTAGGTAAACCAACGCCCTGCACCAGGTGCTTTTCCCCTACATTACTATGAGCTTCAGAGTCATGCCTGGTGGTCTGAGATGCCACTGCCCACTAGTCTGGAGAGCAGGAACAAGCCCCATGGAGGAATGCAGTGTGACAACTCTCCAGAAAATTCTAGCAGCTTCTCCAATAACTTAGATGGCATCTGATGTCTGGATCCAGGCTTGTCACCAGCCTTGGCTGAAACAGCAGAGCTGTAGGCATCTACTTTGGAAAGAGCTACACCAGTATGTGTCACCTGCCCAACTCGCCGTGCTGGTTGGCTCAGAAACAGGAGCCCACATGGAACAGCAATCACCCCAGCCAGGAGCGGGGTTTGCACCGCAGGCTGGCTGAGTGTTCTGGAGGAGACACTTCCTTGTGTTACTGTCAGACAGAAACTTTCCGACAAAATGCTGCCTCGGCCTAATCCAATTAATAAATGTTTTGATTTTGCTTTGCCAGGTGGCAAAAGCAGAGGAGAAGCAATTCAATTCCAGTGGTCACCCAGGCACTTCTGAGGTTCTGTTTTGGATCCCACCATCCTCACCCCTGTTATTTATTGCTTGGTTTGGAGCTGGGCTTAGGCATCACAACTGAGGCTGAGTCACGCCTCGAGAGATTCTGCACATAGGGCTGAGGGGAGACTGGGTCTCCCTTATTTTGAGAGAACGGGTATTAGACAATAAATACCTTCATCCCTTCACCAGAGGAATTTTGTGACACACATGCATCAGAGATGGATCACCTAAGTCCAGGTACAAACCTTCACAAGTGCAGATGGTACAGCCTGAAAAGACATTGCAATCCAGAAGCTAAAATATTGGCCATTACCTCACCATCACAGAAATAAATGCCTCTAACTTCTGGATGCAAATTGGAATTTTCAAATTAGCATCTGCATCTTCCAAATAAAATGAGAGAAAATGCTCATTAAACCAAATGGCAATGAAGTGGGGATTCAGCCACAGACATATTCAAGGAACCTGACAGAGGGACACAAAACTGCTGAGATCCATTAATGTAATGATGCATTTGATGAGGAAGTCACTTGGGGCATGTTAGCATGAAAACTGCAAGGATGAGATCCTACAAGCCTGATATTTCAGCACTACAGTTTGCTTGTGCCAAGTATAATCCAACCTATAATTTAGAGCCACCACTCAGTGACAAATTCAAGAGACAAAGACCAGATGTCATTTAACAGATACAGAACATTTCAAAACCTGTCTAACCTGGAAGTAGAAACTTAAAAGAATTCGCCCTATTTGTTAAAAGTCTCTTTTCTTGGTTATGCAACATCTGAAATCTCTTTTATTTGAAACAGGAGATGTTAACATTTTTATAGAGAGGTTGCTGAATTCTTCTGCACAAGCAGCTTTTCTAAACATCCTCATCCATCAAATGCTTCTTTGCTGATAATTAGCCTCAGAAAAATGCACTTAATCAAAGTGACATCCATTACTTCTTGCTACTGTAAATAGGACTGTGGCTTCTGACAACGATTTTCTGGAAAGTATTCAGACTATTTAAATTAGGCAGCAAATAAGCTCCTAATGGCACTTCTCTGAGCTACAGTTTAATTTTATTTATGGGATTTTTTTTTTTTTTTTTTTAATACATGCCCCAACCCAGTTGTCAGCACTGTCCAAGAAAAGAGAATGCAGGAGATCAAAAACTGCCGTAGTCAGGACAGCAAAGATCAAAGGGATGCCACAGCTTGTGGTATAGAACAATATTTATCAATTCAGCAGATGTGCTTTCCCAGCTGCCTTCACTCAGCAAATACCAGTATCACTTGAGAACAGAAGCCTTCCTCACAGGGCCAGACTGGCAGCACTGATGGGATGCTGTGTTCAGCTCCTTCTCCCTTCCAGCAGCACCCCTTGGCCTCGCTCCCACCCACGGGTACCATTGCACAGAGGGTTCCCATGACCAGAGGAGCCACGTGTCAAGCGTGTGAAAGGGTAGCCAGGCACAAGAAGCACTTGTGTCCTCAGTTCTTCACCTTCTCGTTGTCACAGTGTCACACACTTTTTTACCTCCCAGTCCCCATTAGTCAGATTTATGCCCTGAGACAGTAGTTTGTATCCTCGGGAAATTTAGAGATGAATGACAGTTAATCCTGACTCTAGAACCTAAATACCTGCCTTGCAAAAGATGTCAAGCATGGTATTTAAATACAGTTGCACTGCATTGAAACGTGGCTAAGCCCAAACCCTTCCACATACCTTGTGGTAGTGACTTCCAAAGATGCATGAGAAGATGTTGGAAGGAGCATTTCCATTTGCCCAGTCTAGATTTGCTTGTCATTGGGCTTTTCTCTCTCTGCTGCACAAATCCATTTACCTCCCTCATTCCCTTTCCAGCCAGTCTTTTCCTATTTGCTTCCTGGCTGATTTATTACCACCCCCCACACAACACTGAAAGTGTTATTTTAATTCTCATGTCAATCAGTCTACCTGCCAAACCTTACTCAGTCTGACTGTCTTCACCTTTCACATTCTAAAAGAAAAGTAAAATAGGAACAGCCTGTTGTACCTATTCTACCTCATACTCACTGATTAGCTCTTTCAATTCCGTGGGTTATCTGGACATGCTCTCTCCTCCTGCCAACCACAGCTCCCTAATTATCCGCTTGTTCCAGCAAGCTCTCGTCTCCTCAAGCTCCAGCATTACCTCATTCTCTTACCTCAGTCCAGTGGTGGTGACTCCTCAGCATCCTCTGTGATGAGGACGGAGTAATATATTGCTAACAGAAGCCATTCTCATTCCCCAGAAGCAGCAAAACCTGAATTCCCCTACGGCCTCCAATCCTTTCAGTCGTCTGCTGACCCCAGAAGCCTCCTCACTTTCATCAGCACACCACCATTCTAGGGGAGCTTTTCAAAAGCAGATATTTGAGATGCTAATGGTTTTAGCATTGCTTTTATAAATGAATGAGATATGTAGTGCTACGGGTGTTTTCCTTCAGTGTTACATCTGTAAGTCCAGTGAGCTCTATTTTACCATTCACAGTTCCCCATCCTGTTGATGTGGGGAATTTTCCTCAGCACTTTCCTGCCAGTGCCGAAACAAAGCACTTCAAAGCACATCTCTGAGCTGCTTAGTATTTATAAGCACAGTAAAGCCAAAAAGGCTTCCTGCTTTTCTTCTGCTAGCCTAAATCAGCTCTTTATTCAGTTGTTTTGGAACAGATTAATGTACTAGTCGTAATTACTCCAGCGAGTGTGCTTCATCTATAAGGCCCCAGTATCATTAACAACTTGGACTGAAACTGAGGCCTAACAGCACCATTTCCAAAATCCTACAGCAGTGACTCACCTCAACCCTCACTGAAGCCGAGAGGATTACACATGAATAGCAAACATGTGCTCATAGATCTGCATTCCTGAACACACTGTGAAGTTTTCAGTATTTTTCAGAAAAAGGGGAAAGCCAAACAACTAAAGATAGCAGCACATAAAGCCAGAGAAACAAAGACATCTTGAGAAACGAGGCTAATGAGTTTAACAAAATACTCCACAGTATCTCAAGACTAAAGAGAGATTCTGAATCAGAACACTCAGACCTAGCTGAAAACAAAGGTTAAGGGGCATACCAGTGAAACACAGAAAAAACACAAACTGCAATTGCCATCTTCTGCATTTTGAACCCGTTCGAATACTTAAATATGGAAACTTAAAACTCTAAATTTCAAACTTATCCAAATGAGCCATATCATAACCGTCCTGAAATTCGGACATTTTCTGCAGCAACCCCTCACTTTATGCCATAAAACAATATTAATGTTTAAGTGCCTGTTAAGTAAATCTGGGCGTTAAAATCTTGCCGATCATAGACTCGTTTCCAAGCCAGATCAATTCTTATGCAGCTATAAAAGTTAGGAACAGTTATTTAGAACATTTATAAATTCCACATTCTCAAACCCAAATTCACCTTTTTTTTTTTTTTTTCCCCCTGAAATTACCTTTTACCAGAGATGCAGAAAAGCCTGGATGCAGCTGTACCAAACACACAGCAGCTACCCAAAGGGTAACTCACCAGCAATGGAAGGGGTTTTTTTTCAAAAAGAATTACATCTCTCTCCGTTTATGTCGTGCAATTAATTGGCGGGACAAGATGACAATCTGACTCCTCATTAGCACTGTATCTCCTTGATTTTTATGATACGAACAGAGTTGAAGAGGGGGTTGTTCTTGTTCCTCTTCATTTAACTGCTCTGCTCATACAATTCACTTACCACTCATGGCATTCCTCCTTTTGCTTTAGCTCATTCAACCCGGTAATAAATGCCCGACAGCCAGTCAGGAAAAGCAGGCTTGGCACTCAACCCATAAAGACCATTTCTCTAGACAGCCCAAAAAAGGGAGAGTTGTGCCACATCTACAGCAGCTCTTTATCTTTAGAGTTACTCTGCTCCCATCAGCAGCCCCTGCTGCGAAGACAGCCTCTGGGAACATCCTGGATGAGCTTCACCTCCTAAATAAATGTATGTGCTCAGCCAAAAATCTGCATACGGCTTAACAGGATGTTTCACCAGCCTGGTTTCACTTCACCGGTTGTATCCCATGCACCTCCCAAACAGTGGTCCTTTTTTCTCCTTGCCAACCCCTGATGGGACTCTCAGACACAACAAGCTGCTCAGCTTACCTGTACATCTCAATGTCTACTGGACCAGTATTCCCACAACCCCCAATTCCCACCAACTCCAGCATGTCCACCAGCTCTGGAATACCCATATGATCCCAGTGCCTATTGTGAAAGGCGTACCCACACACACAGCCCCGCAGCCTCCCACGCCAGCACACATCCCAGTACCCCCTCGCCCACTGGTTCTTGCGAACACATCCCAGTGCTCGCGGACTCCGAACGCTCCCGCATCCCAGCGCCCGCCGGTCGTTCCCTGC
>JAAGNO010005898.1:0-59617 GCA_033439905.1 Ceryle rudis | reverse complement strand
TCATCTACTATGGATGATAATGAAATTGAGAACTAAAAAAATGGAATTACTTTCTTTATGCTCCACAGATCTCAGTTGTGGAATTCCTTGCCATCAGGTCTTTGAATGCCAGAATTTTAAATGGACTAGAAAAGTTACAACATAAATTTATGGAAGATTCATTATAGGCTAGTAGACAAAATAAATTGGATGCAAATTCTTATTGAGAAACTCCTGAAAATATTGACAAACTGAAGCTGAGAAGATGCAGGGGGGTTGACTCAATGATCTCCAGAGGTCCCTTCCAACCACTACCATTCTATGATTCTATGATTCTATAAAATAAGTCCACTTGTTCAGCTGTAATATTCATAGCCTAACCACAGACACAGTGCCAGACAAAACGTACATTTGCTAAGAATTTTGTTCATTCTTAAATCCCATATGAGGTCAATAAAAGTAAAGAAGCAAAAATTAATATAATCACCAAATTTATTATAGGTAATAAGAAGCTGGGATTTAGAAGATACAGAATAGTTATATCTCTCAATTCTCTCCCACTTAAGGTATTGTAATATATCACATGCCCTGGTATGAGTGGCTGGGATGGGCTTACTGATAATAAGCATTCTCTCAAAGACTGGTAGCAACTGCTTCAGATGATACAAATATTCACATTTCTGTGAAAGAAACTTCCCCCCCACACCCGTTCTTTCTCCTTGCTTAGCATGCATAGAGAATTTTCCTCCAAAACTTATACAGCAGCACAGATGCAAATGAAATGTAATTGTATTTATTAAGACACAGATCTGCAAAACCACCATTCCACAATCTGGGATCCTTATAAGATTTAAACATGAACAAAATTAGAAGTGTCATTTTTCTCTATGATAGGGAATACCTTACCATGAGATTCCTTGCAGCAAATGAACTAACTCCCTGGAAGGACCAAAGAATTGAAAATGTTGGGAATTTAAATAGCAAAGGATGTAAAGTAGGAAATTTTAACATGACTCACAGCTTATGTCATGGTCTAAAAGTCCACTCTTTCACTTATCATTAAGGATCTATTCCAGCACTATGAATAGCATGCGACTTCTAACCTTATTACACATGGGACAGGTAACTAAACATAGGAAACACAGCTATGCAGAGAGGGAAAAGCTGTCTTGCAGGAAATGGGATGTTAAACAGTTAGGGTTATGTACCAACACCTTGAATTTCACCTTAAGGTTAATTGGTAATTGTTGGAAAATAACACAGCACACTGAGAGATATGCTTGACATTCTAGCTGACTGAAAAGGCGAGCAATCTAGTTTATGTTATCTGTTGCTACCATGTGAATAGCACATCGTGGTAATGAGTTACTTAAATCGACAAAGCAAGGTCAGCTCATATGGAAAGAATGAAGAGGACCCAAATGCCCCATCAGGCTTTCTGTTTGGCCATTTTTCATCTTAAAAATCTTGCAAAAACCTGCAAATTTTGTGACTAGTAAAAACTACTTTGAAGGGATATTCTTTCATAGGTATTTTGCTTTTAACAATTTGCATTTAATTACATTCAGGTGCACCGGATATAAACTAGAAATATGCAGCAGCCAGTTTGCTTTGGCTTTATGCCTGATATATGAATTTGCATTAGTAGGATTGACATTTTTCCGCTGTACTTAAAAAGCTTTGTGTAAGGATGGATAAAGTCAACTGGAACAATACAAACGATTTTAAACAGTAAAAGAGAAAAAAATTCTCAACAACCTACAAAATGCTAGAAAGAACTTTCTTAATTGTAACTTCATAAATTCTAAATAATCATATTTAATTAAATAAACTTAGATCAGAGAATGCTGAGTTACTTGCAATTTTATTCTGGGAAGAGTGAGAGTTTATTGAAATCATATGGTACTGTTAGTTGATGTCATTTGAAACAAAAGCTCCTTCCATCCAAAGCCATGAACAATTATTGACTTTTATGACTTTGCATAGCAAACTCAACCCAAAATCTTCATATTCTGACAGTTCGAAAAGTATGTCCTGAAATTTTCAGGTCTCTTCTGCAGTCACGCCAAAAGAATACCGAGAGGCGATAAAACATATAGAAAAAGCTGAGTTTTTGACTGCTAAAAGGAGGTTATCTTGTAAAATCACTAGAGCTTTTTCCAATGATTTTTGAAAGCTTTTCAATAGAAGCAAGACAGCAACATAGCAGATTATTTTGGTTTTGTTGAATGTGTTATGCTGAGGATGCTTTGTCAAATACTACTATTATAAGTCATATTTCAAAGTAGTTTCACAGAAAGTATGAGGCTTTTGATTCACTTTCACATTTTAGTGTTGGATAAGGAACAAAATCTATATTCTGCTTTATAACTGACTGAGGCACAAAAAGGATTCTGAATTAATTTAACTTCATGGATTTAAAATAATGCCAACAATTTAAGAACTGTTAGAAGAAATAATTATTTTACCCTTAAAGTTCAATGAATGCTCTTTATCTGATTTCTGCCACTATGCATACGTGAATGACAGAGTGAGCAGAGGTTTGCTCTGGTATGTTCCTGACAGTATAGTTAAGTCATTCTTTGTGGTATGCTGAAAACTACACAAATTATTTCACATTAAGGCAGTAGCATGATTTATTACAGCATTTGGCTGAATCTTGCCTAAACCAGTGTCAAACTACTGACACGCCTCCAATGCTGGAAAACTCTTTTAGACTGTTTGGCCATTTTCCACATACTTCATATTTACAGGTCGTGTCCTGTCCCAAATATTTCATAATGGTATTAAAATAAGAAGTAGTGGTTTGTTTTATTTTATGTCAAGAAGACTATCTTTATTGAAACGAAGGCAGACCAGGTCAAACTTAACTTTTGAAATAACTTCCCTGAATTATTTATTCAAAATGGAGCAGTTCCTACACAAGCTGTTGGGAAGATCTACTCACAGCACCAGGTGGCTGTATATGTAGGCAGTGCAACTGAAATGTGGGAGACCCAGTTTAAGTACTCAGTTGGGGAAAAAAGCTCCATCTAAATGCCTCCCTCCTAGCAGTCATCTGGGCCACAGGAGTATCCCGTGGGTGATGCCTCTGACTTCAGTTAATCTGTTCTCAAGCTGTGAAACACTAAGGAGATGTTGGTTTAATAGAAATTGCCGTCTTCTCAAAAAAAAAATAAAAAAAAAAAAAATCAAACACCCATAAGTTTCAACTACTTCACAAATTTTGAAATCTTTTCAGTCAAGATAAAGGTCTAACTGTTTCCTATCACAATGGACATGAAGTACCAATACCAATCTGGATCAGGATTGAGCAGAGTGTGTTGAAACCTGTGGTGTCTGCAAGGTTCAAATCCATATTCAAATGAGGCTAAATATGATGCACTGTTTTATGCAAATTGAATGAACTCAAGCTATAATCTATAGCAATATGGTAGTGCTATATTTGTAAAATTAAGCCTTGTTGTAGACCTTACCTAATCTGACTGTGAACATGCACTATATGCAAAGGTATTTATGGGAAGCAGCATACACAATCTATATTTCATCCTGTGAGCCATGTAGTATAACTCAGTTGAAGCAAAGAAAGAAGAAATCAGCTCCTTACTTCAGAGCCCTACTAAGTTACAAATGATAAGCAACTTTTTATTGTGCTCATCTCCAGCATGGCTTCAGTGAAGGTTTCAATTCACCTGAATAGTAACAGTCTTTAATCAATGCAGCAAAGGTAGTGGATTCAGTGCTGCCATCTGTGGATTCATATCATCACTCCACTAGCTGTTTTTCTTTTCTGACAGGCTTCAGTCACTTCATTCTCTCACATTTCTGGCTCAACAGTTCAGAATGAAGCTGGGCTGATGTTGCTGCAGGAATTGTTCAAGGTTTCCTCTATAAATATTTTTTGTTTATGCTCTGCAGGCTTCATATTTATAAGCATCAATGGTTATTTTTCTACCCGCTTTTCTGAAGTCATAGTATTAATACACAGGATTTTGCTTTTGAGGCTTCAAGGCAAGCATATTAAAGTGACTGCTACACAGTAAATATAACATCAATTTACACTGGATTTTCAGATGTTTACAACTTAAACTAGCAGGAAGGTCCCTCTCAGAAAAATGAAAATTCTATGTTCTAATTCAATTTCCCACTGTTCCCCTTTAACAGGTCATTTTTCAATATCATATCCACGTCCAAAAAGCTATTTTTCATTTACCATAGCAAGAACATACATAGGTATCTCAAACATTTCTCAATGTTTTAGGATTACTCCGCAGACCTCAATCAAATGGCAAAACCAGGAGGCTCTACTTGTCAGAAATCGGCATTTGGCCTAGCTATGGAAATGAAGCATAAAATATTTAATTAGGGTGTTATAATGATTGCTGGTATTAATAGGTTTTGTTGTCTTGTCATTTTTTTATTACAGGTTAAGTAATTATGGCACATTTCAACAGAATGAGCTATCCAAAGTGAAGCACTGATGTGACAGATCTCTCACTGTGGAGTAAACAGGATATTTGGATAAGATGCATTTGTTCTGGCACTATGCAAGTTATCTCCAGCTAAAATCTCACAACATCCTCGTCATATTTTACCATAAACACTTCTAGTTCTGTGTACAATAATTAATATGCATTTAGTATGTGTTTTTAGAAAGAAAATAAGATTAAATTATTCAGATGCATCTATACATACCAGTGATATTCAGGTGACAAACAGCAAAGATATGTGACAAATTCCATCTGCCTTTGAGTATATGCATTGGATTTTTTTTTTATAGCACCCACCACACTAAGTGTGAATTATGCAGCTCTGAACACTCCACCTGCATTCTGCCCACTACTCCATTTCTTCCAAGATTACTTATAACATATCACACCTCTACACAGTGTGAAATGTTTGCCATTTTTATTTCTAAAACTTATCTTCTAAGGTTGTGTTTCTTCACTGGAAAGTTACAGTTGTTTAAGAAGCAACGCAGGCTACACAGAAAGTGAGAACAGGGAGGAGTTTTAGCTTTAACACCTTGTGGCATTGTATCTACAAAGAGAAACTACACAAATTCCTGTAAGGAGACTGAACTTGCTTCCAGTGGTCAACCAGCATTTCAGCTGGAGAGCCTTAAGGATGCTGTAATTTTTTTTCTCAAATAGCTGCCTCTGCAGTGACATTTCAATCGCCTAATAGCTAGCAGGCAGTGTTTGGCATGTGCTGTCCAATAATTCCTGGTAAATAGCACGCTAGCTTCAAGGACTTCCCTGGAAACTGTACCTACATTACAATATAACTTTCCAAATATTATCATTCCCATTACTTCCATCCATGCAAAATAGGTTATTACTAATATAAAGACATATTTTAATTTCTAAAGATCTGAAGAACTCATGTGATGTTTCACTGCCTGTATGTTGCAGGAGCTCTGAGCTGCTTAGATCAACTATCTTTGTATATTATGTATAGTGACACCTGCAGAGCTCTGTTTTACCATCTGCTTGTTGTGCCAAGCATTACAGTTACGTACACATTGCATGCCCAAATTTAGCATTAAGAAAACACAGCTTTCACTTTGTAGATGGTGCTTGCTAGGTTTACACTGTAACTTTTGAAAGCCTACATTACTTCGGTGAATTTATCCTCTCTACATATTTGGGTAGGAGATAACTTGATATTATGATCTGTTTTACTTAGGCACGGGAAGTCTTAGAAGTCTTAGCCAAATTTTAATAGGATTCCTGCAGTCATCATGAAACCGAAGTGTGTTGCTGAACTTTTAGGACAAAAGCTTGATCCATGCTGTCCTCTTAACCTTGGAAAATAAGTTCTGTTCTCATTAAATTCAATTGCTAACACACTGCTGAATACAATGCTTTAACGTACATAATTCCTATGCACCATACATATCATGGAAGTTTATCTGTAAAGTGGGAACATTAATTTCAATGCCTTATTTAAGTCCACTTTGTTCAGTAACAAGCTTGGTTTTAATGATAATTAAACTCATTCTTATGTCACAATGAGAACTTGAGTTTTGTTGTTTTAGGAATCCAGACCAGAATCTCTAGTACTGTCAGAATGTCTCTATTCCGGGGAATGGCATTTGGCAGTTAGTCACTTACTCATATGTGATGCTACTGGGAAAGAATTGATGCCATAAGTATGCAGGGGATCATTGCATCTACCTCCTGTCAACATCATTCCCAAATGACGAGGACACTTTGCTTTTATAGTTCCTGGCTGGAATGATGAGACATTTGGCAGAAATGCAGCCGTTATAAAAGAGAAGTAGTTGAGGCAGGGCAGGGAAGCATAAAAGAAGATGCTCTACCCATCTTTTACTGGGAAGAGATTTAATTCCCCATTAATAAACTAGCAATTTGCAATGACAATTTGGGATCTCACAGTGGCATCTGTGGCCAAATGTCAGTGCTTAAACCATGCATACTCTGAAGTTCTTCTAGCAGTTTGTCATTAAATAAGTTAAGTCATGCCAATATGACATGAAGACTGAGATACTGCAAAGCCTTCTACCTTAAAAAAGCCTTGAATAGCATTTTGGTGGCCAAATATGCAGTATTGCTTTGAGCTTTCAGCTCTGAAAGAGTGAAAACAAATCCTCTCCATCCATACAAGACTCAACTGTAAGAGCATCTGGTATCTTCTTTTTATGACATAGACCAGTGTTGGACTCTTCAGAAGAGAACATGTGCACACACATATCCAGCCATTCTTCACTGGTGCATTCTTCCAGCTTTCAGAAGTTAGCAGCTTACAGACTGATCTGCTCTCATGCATCAGCCTCTGACTGCCATGAAACCTGGAAACTGTAGAAGAATGCACAACGTTTGTATGCTCCAGATCAGGCAATGTGTCTCCCATGGAGTGGGCACAACACAAAAACTGTCAGTGACTTGAAAGTCTGTCATCCTTTGCATTCCCTAATTCACTGGGCTAGATGCTTTTCTTCTTTAGGCATCAATCTCTCATCCTACCCTTCTCCACCTTTACCACATGCAAATGCCCTCTGGTATCAGAATACCAGGAGAGAGTCCCACGGAAGTTACAAGGGTTTTCTTTTCTCCACACCAGGGATTTATGGCACAGAGACTTCAGATGTGATTTTATAAAAATTTTTCAAATTATTTTCAGCAGTAAAATGTTTCCTGCAAACATTCTTCTACAGAAAATATCTACTTGGCCAATTTTGACAGCCAAACAACTGCTCTAGAAAAGATAAATCATGTCTTTTACTGACAGAAAAAGAGATACTTGATAGTTACAATTATCTAATTATTTTGAAGAATTGTCACAGACTTTTAAATTAAGCCTGGTATCTAAAGATCAACAAAGAAATGCATTGCTAGTTGTTAGTTTATAGTATGCATTTGCCCATTTGGAAAAGAGAATTTACCTATTATGTTGTAAGAAAGGTCAATACACTAAAATTAATGGAATTAATTTTTCTAGAAAGAAATGGAGGAGAAATATTTATGTCTAGATATCTATTAAAAAAATATTATCAGAACTGAATAATGCTGGAGACTGGCTGAGTTTTATTTGTCCATCTGAAGCAGCCCAGGCAAACAATGCTAGATACTAATTTTCTTTCACCTCCAAATTGAATCCTAGATTTAAATCAAATACATGCCTATTGTACAGTTTACATCTGAAGCATAGACAGTTGTCTAGGAAATCTAAACAACAATCACTTTTCCTTTCACCACACTAGAAATTAGTCAGAGTCAGTATGCTTGACATGCTGAAAGATCACAAATAGGCCCCTTGTGACTCTTTTAGGGAAGATGCTATATAAATGTATTGTGTTGTTACTGTACTGAAGAGGCTGTTTAAATTCTCCACTGCTCATAGGTCAAAACCGGCACATTTCAAGACACAGATCTTATATCTCAAGTGAAAGAGTAAAATATTGATTCTTCATCATATAAACTTCTTCAGATGCTGCACTACTTTGCATTCATGTGCCTTGAGGCAAATTATTCCCTTCTCATTCCTTCAGTTTACAAAACAACACATTCTGGTGTATAATATTTTATTCCTATCAAACTATGTGGTTATATTCCCCACATCAGCATCTATTTTTACTTAAGGATCAAGTACATGTTTCTGATGCTGAACAACTGTATTTACAGAGGATGAAAGAGGTGATGATGGTGTAATAGAAATGGATGGTTAGGAAGAACAACATCTGGAAGTGAATATTGTGTTTAAACTCCAAGAAGAAATTATAACTTCTCATTGTTTCCTTTATGAACACAAATACTTTCTGTTCTATTCACTCATTCTATTTGAAAGAAAACAAAAAATTGTATAATTTGAACACAAATTTATCCTGAGATGCTCTTGCTTAAGCATTCACTATGAGGAACAGGTGGCAGATTTTATTGTTCCTCATACTGTGTTATACATATATACTCTACATAGGTATCTTTAATACCAAATTCAGTAAGTAAATCTTGTACTCCATGAAGTCACTTCATGTAAATTTTTCCAGACAAAAGTAATTACTGTATTTCTATATTTCAAGTAATATAAAAGTAGTCGACTACCTCAGTGTCATATTCTCAGGAATATGATTGTCCTTTAGATTACTACAGTCTGAATGTGTCATAGGCTAGGCCAGGAGTTTATTTCTTTTGTAATTTCTGAAATAGAGCTATGCTTTTGTGATTCATCCTGACACTGATCTAGAACAACATTTGGATTTTGAAACACAGAAATTTCAAACTTGAAAGGAATAAAAACTAGATTTGTTAATTTTCCCACATTTTCCCATGTTCCCACAAAGCAACTGCATAAATAACAGGCAGACACGTGCCAGAGGTTTTTCTTTGCCTGCAAACATTTTGCATTTGTCAGTGCAGGGTCACAGAGAATTGCCACAAAGCAAAAACCAAAACCAAAACCAACCAAACAAGCAAGTAAACAAAAACTGCAATAGGAGATAGCCAGTAAAAGATAAATGCAGCTGATAAGGGAGGATGCGCTCTGAGACAAATGCACTGAAATATAGTTGAGCTGCTTGTGCATAAGCTGCAGTTTTGTAACACTTCCAGCGGTGGTGGAATAGGATTTCAAATACTCCTAAACAAAGGAAAAAGCTTGTGTAGGTTTACAGCTTTTCCAGAAATACAGTCTGAGTGGTGGGCAGACTAGATCACGAAGTTCACGATGTTAGCTTCTATTTATTCTCTCTAAACATACAAATATTTTCCATCATAGTGTTTAACAGCATTCACCAATATGATCTTATTCATGAACGTAGGCATTGTAAAGCATATTTTTTTTTTCATTTTCTGTGTGTCTAATGTTATACACTTTCAGGTATCTTCTGACTGAAGTGTCCTGCCTGCTAACTGTATTGCCTAGAAGCCTTAACTTGGGGAAGAATTAAATGTGTGATAGGTAATGATGCAGAATTCATAATTTTGTTGATTTTGTTTTAAATTAGATCCTCATACTGTTTATCACTGAGCTTGTAAATGACCTGAGGAAATTTGCCTTTGACGATGGAAGGAATAAAGTGATTGTCCATGCTGTCTCAGTCCTGATACTCTGCTGAACACAGACTGAGAATTGCCAATTAAGCCTAATTGTGATAAATTATGTTATCTTTATTGAAGATAGTGGGGGACTACTGTCTAACAGGTAATAACGCTAAAACAGTCTTCTAATTGTGGTTAAAACCTCAGGTTAGATTTAAATGACCGTATATGTGACATGCCAGTGTTCCATCTACTATACCATTATTACAGTATTCACATTTACATACACAATTAATTTTGGTACAGTGTAAAACATTATTTGCATAAGTACGGATAACTAGACTTTCTACTGCATTGTGAGCTATCAGTGGATGATAACTGTTCTGAATCTGTGTCAAGAAAGACAGAGAGGTGGAGAATGCTTTTGCATTTCTGTGCTATGACCTCCTTTTCTTGACTTTGACCAGTCCCTGTAGCAGACAGCATTCTGAAATATGCAAGAATTTTGAAATCATCCAAGTATAAAGTGCACAGTCATAATATTGATATTATTTGCATACTTCCTTCCATATGAGAGAAGAACCCAGCCAAGAGAGAGGAATTGCGGCTGTTGGATTGATCAAAGCAAAAGACATGGTAAATAAACCCCCCAAACTCTTCTAATTGGAAAAGTATTCAGGCAAAGATTAAATGTAACCATAATTGTATTCCTTGGAAATGTATCCAAATTTTCAACCAAACCCAGTGTTTCTTAAAGTCATATTTCCATCCCTTCACCGGGAAGACAAAACACTCCTATGTGAATGTTAGTAAACAGATTATGTAAAAATTTCCCATAGATAAAAATGACAACACAACAAACAACTGTACTCAATAGTTCTAAAAACATATCACCAGCACTGAAATATATATGGAGCCAAACTGTAGAAACCCTTTCTTCAGAATTTTCATCCAAAGTATTAAATGACTTTCTAATATCAAGCAGCAGCAAAGCGGTAAAAAGAGAATAGACAGCTTTGTTTTCCAACATCTTTATGTTTCATATGAATTAATGAAAGGGATATAGTGGCATAAAGGAAGATAGTGGAAAACTTTTAACATAAGAGTACACCTTTTGAATATAATTCCATCTTATTTCAATGAATATGTAGAGGAAACTTGCAAAATCCCAATAAAACAGAGAAATTGAGGTTACATTGAGAGATATCATCATTTTAACTATCTTTTCCATTTCCAGTTTTGCTGATTTTTTTTTAGCTGTCTCCTATATTGCTTCACAGCTGGGCTATATCTATTTTTCATGCATCACTATGAACTCCTACATTGTGCTCCCAAGAAGATTTCTAACCCTTAAGCAATTTGAAACATATACACATTAAATTCTCAAACACCATAAGACCATTCAAGAAGTACAGCAATTTTGACTACAAGTGCAGGTAGATAAAATTAAAAATGTATTTGCTGTAAATACTTGTATCTTATGCAAAAGCCAAAATGAAACTCTGGGAAATATCAAATTACCAAATAAATAGTGTAAACATTTTATTTTGTCTAACAACCTGCCCTATAAAAACAATGTTTAACATATTTGAACAATAATGTCTTCATCCCACTATGCTTTTGCCATCCCATTTTTATTGTGTTAACAGCCCCCAATGTTTTCTCCAAGGCATTTTCCATCACAAAAAACTGTTCTATCAGTAATAATATTTCTCTCAGTTGATTTTGCCATCTAGATGGATTTTTTTTTTTTTCTGATAGTATGTTTTATTCTAAATGTACATCAGAATATTCAACATTCAAACTATTGGACTCAGTGATGTGAGATAAATTGATATATCTATGCAGCCTTTGGAATGAATACTCCCTTGACACTTGTGTGAAAGTCCTGGAAGCCTGTGTGTGCATTGAGCGCAGAATATGATAGCGATTGAGAGAAGAGTTTATCAAAGATTCATATATTTGTGCTGATGGTTGTTTTTTGCTTTACTCCAAATCCAAATGATATTTTCAGTTAACTGCAATTCAGCTTCAAGTTTCAGCACTTAAAAGTTTGGAACTGTACATAAGATTCTGATTTTCCTCTTCTGTTACGCATAGCATCATTTAATGATTCAGATACCTTTTTCTGTGACCTAATTTTAAGAGAAATTCCCCTCTTTTAAGCTCAGGGCATGTTTTTGAGTTTGCAAATTGAAACAAAATTTAAAGAACAGGAACTTACTACAGGTGGTTTACAATGTGTCAAGTACAAGCAGATGTTATCGCAGTTCCTTTAAATCTGCTTTCTATTAATCTTTATCATTTCTGAGTTACAAAGCATTGACACACTGAGAATATTTATAACCTGCTGAAATTTCAGATAAAAGGATTCATGTGCTACCTTTTCCTTCCAGTCTCCTTTCTTCCAAAGGCACAGCCTATGTTATGAGACTGGTGCTTCTTAATTACCCATGATGCCTAAAGTCCGATTCACAGCGCCAGATGACCTTAGGTGTTTGTGGACACCCACCCTCCCCACAGCAGTCCCGAGAAATGACAGAGGCTGGAGAGACTTCTCATCAACAAAGCATGGAAAGGAATGAAGAGAGAGACAATCTAAATTCTGTAGGGTCAAATGAAAGAACAAGAGGCAATGGACATAGATTGAAATGCATGAAATTCCACCTAAATATAGCAAACACTTTTTTACTGTGGGGAGTGTGATCAAGCACTGGCACAGGTTGCTTAGAGAGGATCTCCATTCATGGAAATATTCAAAAGTCAGATGGACGTGCTATAGCTGACCTTGTTTCAGCAGGGCAGGGTGGATTAGATGATTTCAATAGGTCCCTTCCAACCTCACTCATTCTGTGATTCTATGAGATGAGGTCCCCCAACTCTGAAAATCAGGATGATCCAGATTCTGATTTCAAGGGCACTGAAGTAAATCTTGGAAATCTGCTGCCTTTCCCTGAAGTCAGACCAAAATAGGGCAATAGGTTTCTCAGAGCACAATTCACAGCCCCCTATAAGCTTAAGCATTCATTGTGGCTTTTATTTTCAATGAGAAAAACAAAACCATTTTCTCCCTTAAAGAACTGAACAAAATGATTCCATCCCATGTGAATTAAGGAAAGAAAAAAAGGACAAGCTTTATTTGAGCTTCTGCTTGATTTCTGTGTGGAAAAAATTAACTCCTGGGGCTCCTCTGTGCAGACATGCCCATTTTATACCATATTTGAAATAGTCTGATACTACTAGAATGAAAATTCATATCCTTTCACTCAATCAAGTACTATGTGAGTCAGAGAATAGTATGCTGAACAACAAGGCCACTTACTTTTACAGCTTAAATCACATAAGAGGAAAGCCCCCAAAACCTCAAGCTTTAACATAGTCCAATAACAGGCACTTTATTGTGTTGTTATTTTTGTTTGTTTTTCTTATATAAGGGACAGGGTAAGATACAGGTAATAAAAAAAGGAATTAAAATCTGACATTACACTGAAGATTTAATACTGATTTTTATCCAGTATAAAATCCAATGTAATCAGAAAAATAAAATTCCAACTACTACAAGCCAAGCATATTAAACAAGCACAGTTTATCTTCCCAAAAAGCACTGCATTAATCACCCTGTCAAGTAAAGTTTTATCCTTTAATGAGGAAAGTGTCATGAATTAAGAAAAGTGAAATGTCTAGTATAAGAATTATAAAGAAAATGCATGAATGACTTACAGTAAGAGATATATACTTTTTTTTTTTTAAGTGTGATAATAGAAGGAGAAAGCAGTAAAGGTAGTAAAGCATAGTAAATCCAATGTGAAAATGGAAATAGAAAATCAAAACACACATCATAAAGAACCTACATAGGCTTACTATAAAAACCTCAATCACTGGCCTCAAAGACAGCTGGGAAATATAAGTGGAAATTGCACAGAATTAACTCGGTGGAAATAAAAGTTATACACATTTCTTATAACTGTAGGATAACAAAGTCTAAATAGAACATGAAGATCTCATCAAAAGCTCAGAGTAAGGTGGAAGAATTTCACAAAATGACATAACACAGACAGGAATGCACAAAGGCCATAAAAAAACATATCGAGATTTTTGAAACATTTTCTGTTGTGAAATGCTCATTTAATATCATAAAAATATTTCATGAGAATGTCAGCACATTCAGAAGCTTGCTTTAGGCACAAATAAAAATATTCTTATTCAATTTGAAAATCAGTTAAAGTTTTATATGGTAAATCAATAACAAGAAGTTAAAAAGTTGAAGAAAAATGTTCAGCTGAAAAATATTTTTAAATGTTCTTATTCTATTTCTAGTGAAACAAACTATTCATTATATAGTACTTATGAAAGCACATCCTTCACAGCTCTAGTAATATATGCTTTGCATAGTAAAGTTTCTAAGAAAGAACAGAAAAAAATTCTAAAGAACTCATGACTCCATTGGTAAAGATTAAAAGCTCTTTTAAACAGTTAAGAGCTACAAGCAAGAACAGTTGTAAGTGTTTCAGGTAAGATCTTCAATAGACTTGATAGCATATATTAATGTCACCAAGCATGTGCAGAGGCACTCTGCTATTGTTGAAATCAATTTGGTTAACACAGCCTAAAATGATTCTCAAAAGTATAGTTTAATTTGAGTTAAAGAATTATTTCTAGATGCAAGTGGGAAGGAAATAAGTCATGCTAAATATCCACGAGTTATTGAAGAACTAGAAGATGTGGTGACTGTCATTTTGTGGAAGAAAGGAGACTTTCAATCTCTATTTTTAAATGCATATTTCAGAGAAAACACAATAGTGGAATGAGGTGTACATCAATGCTTTCTGGATATATCTGTATGTGTAAGCAGGTGAAGAAGTGTTCTATATTAGTAATTTTTCCAACTTGTTGGAACTAGATTGTTGGAAATTCTCTGTGACAATCAAATCATTAGTCCTTGTCGCCAACAGAACTCACAGATTTCTATTTATGAAAGAAATTTGACATGAATTTGGTCTCTTGTCAGATTTTTCGTAATATTTTGCAGAGAAGAAGAGCTGGTTGCAAATTCACCAAATGAACTATTTGACACTGGCAAATATCAGTTTGAAAAAATCAAGATTTTTCATACAAACCTGCCAATTTCCACTGAAGCTTTTGAGAATAAGGAGGGAGAAAAAGCTCCTCAGATCCCCTCATCTTCCATGTTCTGAATTACAAGGCCATACCTCCACTCTCTCAATCTTAAATTCTATGGTGTATAACAGGTTGTGCTTGTTCCCTTCACTACCTCTAAAGAGATCATTGCTGCCAAATCACTTTCTAGAATGGTTAGAGGTTGGGTTGACTTTGCCAGGACAATCTGCCCCGTGTCACCCATGTAAACCCAGTGCTACTGTGTAAAATGAAGAGACAATGTTCATGTGGGCTGCCTGTCTCCCTAACCCTGCGAGAACTACCCAGGGTGGCACATGCTTCACATCAGCAGGTGGCAGCAAGGATGTAGTAATATGTGGTCTCCTCTCTAGCCCGTCATCGATACTACAGCAGTTTACCTTCCTTGCTTCTCCTCTTGATGGTGTCTGAATCTCTGAGGAGCCTAATGTCAAGCATTATATAGGATGGCCAGACATTCCACAATTTTCCTCTGGGATGTCTTATCAATGTGCATTGAGGTTGTAGAGGAAATGGCCTATGAGGTTTGAGGACAGGTCTATACAAATGAAGGAGTGATGGATGAGCCTCCATGAAACAGAGAGGCTGAGGACTGAGATCTTTGCATGAAGGGGTGATTGACTGGAACTTGCAACCTGTTTCGAGCAGTAGAGGCTGGGTATTATGTGATACAAGGAGTTTGGAGGTGGGAGCGGACAGAGGCATAGCTGTTTCATCTGCACTTCAGAAAGCAGCTAAAATAAACACACAGAGGGAATTGGGCCCCGCCTCCTGGGGATGATTAGCATCCTTTATTTTATCTCCAGAAATATGTTAGCCTAAGCAGTAAATGTAACTGAGGGATAGGGGCTCCACTTTTGGACCTTGACTCTTACTCATGAGATGTTGTAGTGTGTATGGCATTGCAATGTTAAAGTGAATTAAGCCCCACAAACAAGTATTTCATAAAGCTCTGCACTCTTCTAGTTATTCCCAGAACTGAGTCTGAGTGGTGTATATGTATAGCTAGACTTCATATAATATAAATTCAATAAATGTAGTCCTGTGTAATTTCCTTATGATTTGTTTATCTGGTGGCAGGGAAAAAAAAAACAGAACAAAAATTACCTTTTCTCTGTATTTTCACTGCCATAAAGATTAAAGCACCCTTACAAAACTCAACCATGTCCAAGTGTGTCTTTACATTTAGCATGTCAGATGTTAATTGTTGCCTAATTTTATTATTTTCTTACTGATCAAAAGAAAATTTTTATAGAGTCCTTCTGAGTTATCAGATTAAACCTAGTATCATTAGAATGTTAACTTTCAAGGCTTCTGTTGTCACCATTGATACTTTAGGATGATCTGAAAATTTCCTGAAATAACTTTATTAATACTTTCTTCTTCATTGTTGATTCTATTCTCATTCTTAAAGAGGATTGGAAAATTCAGAATATTAAGGCTCGAGAAATAAATAAACATCACGCCTACTGTGGTTCTTATTTAGCTGGACCATGGAACAGGTCCATCTTTTGTTCTTTATACATTTTCCATTATGATTTTACTTCAAGAAATTGAAAAGTTGACATGTTACACCTTGAATTGCTATAGAGAAACAGTACTCTATTACTGAAAATGGAGAATATAATAAAGAAATCTAAGGGGTGATTCAACTACTAAAAAATAAATCATTTGATCCCCGAGCAAGATGCACACTTTCTCTTACATAAAAAACCAGCATCCATGTTAACCTATGTGAGAAAATTAGAGTGATGCAATTTGGTGAGCTGTTCTATTTGCATATCACTACCTATATGACTGCTTATAGTTTGAAAACAACTCAGCAGCTGCATTTTTACAAGCCCAGTTTTAGAGCAGAATTTATATAATTCATCCAGGAATAACTGTGACAGCAATTTATACCTTCTAATAAGTTCTTATCTTTTTTTCACAGGCTTTCTACCTTTAACAGCTCTTATAGTTTTACTAGAAAATAAAATGGAGATAATGTCATATAATCATGCACATATTCACCTGCAAAACTGTAACTGAGGGATTCACAAGACACTTTCTTCTTCCTGAAGATAACTTTAATGTGCAATATTTGTACAGAAGGATTGCTGCAAGTACAAAAGACAGGGTATTGTTGCACTGACTCCAAATCCTTCTCTATAGACTTTGATTAAAAACTCACATATCTGATTGTTTTGTCATTGGGAGTGCAAAATCAGAGGCAGAGTTTAAGATTCTCATACAACAGGATGTTCAAAGAAATATAAGAACGAGGGCTGGAAATTGTGGGAAGGCAGACGGGCAGGCAATGCAGAAATTGCCCATGTGATACTCTGCAGATAAACATTCATTATGCCTGATTGTCTCAGTTTTGGTTTTCTTCTGCTGTTACTCTTGCCAGCTTTTATAGTGGTTTTGTGATACAAGCAGATTTCAAACTGAAAATCCATTTGCTCTTGCATTGCAGGTCTTTGTTTGAAATAAAAAGCCAGAAAGCATACAGTACATTTAGGAAATATGACAAATGGAAAGTGTATCAGTTGTCATCTGAGCTTTGAAGAATGTATTGGAAGGGATAGCTATCTCTAACTTCTGATTTATCTGACAGTGGTCATAGTTAGACAAGATGGGAGGAAAAACGATGAAAAAAACCCTTTGCTAGTCCTCTTGGCTGAGGTGGGCGCCTCTTTAGGGAAGTAGAAAACAGCATCAACTCAAATGAGAAATTTAAGCCACCTCAAATGTAGTAAAACTGCATAAATTTGTAGCTCATGTGTCATAGTTAAGCAAAGGTCAATTTAAAATTTGAGTGAAACTCAGAAAACTCCTGATCAAAGTCCCAACTTAAGTTAGAATTAAAGGGTCAGAAAATGCAAGATTCTTCCATGAATCGTCTGCTAATTGGGAAACCTTCTGCCATGTATGGTTTCCCCTTTACCCTTCCCTTTTCCTTTCCCCCATTCCTTTTCCTCCCCTTTCCTCCTGCTTTTTCCATTTTGCTCTTTTTTCCTCACCCCCTTCTCCACTTCCTTTGCATTCCTTGCCTTGCCTTTCTGCCGTAATATTATCTCACAGAGATACAAGAACCTTCCAGGTGGTGAAAAATCATCTGACATTCCAAAAAAAAGACAGTTCTTCCAATTCATACTCAATACTTCAGTCACTGGAGAGAGCAGGGAACCACTGCAGTGCTAAGGATCATGGAGCCCTGGTAGCCTGGTTTGCTCTCCCTTTTTATGGTCAGCTATGTGAACATAAAAAAGACAGAAACTGAAGTGATGCAGGGATTCTCACGAGTTCCTGCTTCCTACATGGAGAATTTTGAGGCTGTGCCATAACATCACTATCTCCTGAATGTAGATAAATTAAAATAATAAAAATAAAAGGAAAAGGAGTAGAAAAACATGTGGCAATAGGATTAGGATTTATCCTGATTATTAGCCTTTATTAGTACATATTTTTCTCCGTACTCTTAGAATTTAATATGTCAGATGACAAATATGACAACATGAGGACTCTATGACTACAGTCATCCTGCACTTCCCTTAATCTTGTCTACATAGAGTCCTATCCATTTATAACATACTTTTGGGTTTCATCAGTCTGCAGCTCCAGGAGAGAGAAATAGAAATCAGAAAATACTTCTTTGTATTTATTATTCCTAGATGAAAAATGGTCCATGAAATGACAAACCCATTAATCTGATCCGACTTGGAATTTTTTTTTTTTTTTCTATTTTAGAAAGTATATTTACTGAGATTCTCAAGCTTAAGAGAAAAAGTTTAAAGATAGAGCTGGTACACAGCTTTCAATTATTAAAGCAAATGAAAGCAGAGCAGTATTTGAAAAAAGGAACAATACTTATTAGCAGTGATGGGAAATGTTCAAGCACGTGGGAAAATAAACACACAAGGAATAGTTTGGAAACATATTTGGTTTCTTTTCATAGGCAAACCAAAATAAACTAAACATTTAGCATAGATTTTAAAATTCAGGTAAGAAACCATCATTTTAACATTAACAATATATGTGTTAGCTGTACTTTTCCATAACTGTGAAAAGGCTTAAGGTTTTTCTAAATCTTCATAGCAATATAAAAAACTACTCTCTCAAATCAAATCTGACATCATTAAGATTTTTGGCACTAAGTTAGTCATAGCTGAAATGCCTGGATATCTGCCACTGCCTTTTCAGACTCTAAAATGAAAATAATAATTTAAGTTTTCTGTGGAAACTCAGGAATACAATCGCAAATGAAGACAGTCTCCATAGTTGTTCTGGGGACACGATGCTCTTCTTTATATATTTATTTATTATCTAGGAAAATAATAGCAGATCTGGGAGGAAAGATTCTCTCGAATAGATGGCCTAGAGGACTCTGAGGAACTATGTAATTGATATTTCATGTTGCTGATTTTTGTCTCGCTGGGGTTTTTGTTTGCTTTTTCTTCCCCCCCCCCCTTTTTTTTTTTTAAATTGAAGCCATATTTGATAATAATTGGAACTCTTTTTTTTTGTGAACTGTTCTTCAATTCTTATTTCTGAGTGGGTAGGTGATGGAAGGAATTACTGTAAATGAGCAGGTATTTTTAAAGTATTTTGTGTAAGTTACTAAGTTGCAGACACAAGGGAAAGCTTGGAGAATATTCCATTTATGTAGGCAATTATGGGATAGACAGTTCTGATGACTGATTCAGGTATAGTGGTGTTTGACTCACATCATAGATTTTCACATAGAATTAGGTATATCAGTGTGAGTGAGAACATCACAGCCTTGTTTCTAACTGTCATATTAAATTCTTCTTTAGAAGTATATATCTCTCTCTTAAAAAGCAAACAGGCAATAACACCTGCAGGTATCAGCCCACCCTTGCAGCACAACAATCCAGCCTAAGAGAATGTTTAATGCTGACATCTAGGGACCAAATCCATTACTGATCCTTGAGATTAAAAAATGTTTTAACATTGAGTATTAGCAAGGTAAATCTGGATTTCTGTTAAGAAATCCTGCTGTGTAACCACCCTCAAAGAAAAGCAGCTAGCATAGGAGCTCTTTGAACAGATGCCAACAATTGCCAGAAAAGTTTTGTGCAGCAGAAAGCTGGGATAATATAGAGGTCATTTATGTTGATCTATTTTAACATTAATATATACGGTGTGAGTTCTTCAGCTTTGACATGAACCTTTTTCTGCCTGGAAGTGGAACATATGTATTTCTAATGATGTGTAATTGTGCCAGATCAAAGGCGTCTTTCCTCTGGGCAGGCACAGGTGGCTCTGAGGCTGTGTTTGTATTGCCTTTTTGTGAGGCAGATAGTGACAAATGCATCGTATATTAAATCCCAGCAGATTGAGGATTCTTTTGTTTTATTTTGTGAGGGCTATAAATAAGCTGTGTGGCACAAAACAGACTGCTCAATGAAACAAATGCACACACAGAAAATAAATCAGAGAAAACTTAGTGGTTTACAAATGGACATTTTCAACAGCATCCAAACAAAGAGGCAGAAAGGCTTTTTTACACAAATGAAAGAACAGCTTTACTGCTTTCTACAGGCACTTCTGGGAAGAAGCTTGTATCAAATATTCATGGTAGCCTCTTGTCTACACAAGTCTGGTTGATGGAGTAATAGTGTCGATTCACCTGGCACCAAAACTCAGCCATTTTCCCTTTCCCCATCCAGTAAATCTGTGGCTGTCAGTGATAGGAGCTGATGGGAAATGATAGCCTTATTGAGCTGCCTCATGAACTGTAACTCATTTGTTCTGAAGATCCAGACTGACAGCCCCTGCATTTCTCCCTTCCAGCGAAATTGAGTATAAATCACTTTATCATTTTTCCCCATGACAGTTTATCAGAATTCTGGAATTTTATATGAAGTCATAGAGGCTAGTGGTAGAAATAAGATTCAGAGTCGATTTTGTTGCTGGAGAGAACTGCACCTTGCAAGGTTTAACTTTGCCATAAAAAACTGCAATTTTACTTCTACTAACCAGATATGTGCATACACGTATACACACACACATACTTGACATGGTGACAGGAATGGAAAGCTAATCAGGCTCACTCCTACTGGGCAAATAATCTAAGTTTATAACTCCCATGAACTTACAATTTACAATTACTTTCAGTTCTTGATAAGTCAATGTGTCATTTTGAATTTAAAGTCAAATACATTCCCTGAGTCCTAATTAAGTCCTAATATATTTCCTGTAAAAAAACAAACGAACAAACCAACCAAACCAAACCAAACCAAACCAACCAACCAACCAACCAAAGTCCTTCACTACACAATACTACTTCAGTGGAAAAGAAACCCTCTGGTCTCTATTGTTTCCATTCATGATCCATTGCATAAAAGTGCAAAACAGAAAAATATGGTGGGTTTACTAAAAGTATTTATGTAGATTGATCTTCTAAGATTGAAACTGTTTTATGAATTTGTTATTTAGAAAGATGACAGAAGATCACCTACAATCAGAATTATATAATGTCAAAGCTAGTTAGTACAGGATGGCCAGTTAAGTTACTGATTGATCTTCTTTCTAAATCCTTTTGAGTTGATATGCAGTATGTAAATATTATTCATTAATTTCAGAACTAAAGAACTTGCTGTCCTTAAGCAAATAGCCATCTCTATTAAAAATGTAAAAAATATCAAGCTAGGTCCACGAAGTCTTTACATAAAGCAACAAAGGACAGAGAGACTTAGAAAAATACATAGGCATGTAAAGTAAAATGATTTACAGTGCTGATTTTACTCATTATAGCTTCAAGGACACTTAGAGATTTGATGACCACTTCCTAGGAATACACGGCACAGCTAGGAGACAGATTTTCTTGTTTGATTACATTGAACCAAAACACATCTTCTTGGGCCCCTGCAAGTGGAGCACACAAGATGACCTAAACTGGATATTAATTTCTTTTGTGCTCTAGGATGAACGAATTTCTCCAATTGATTATTTTTAGCTTTTGAAGTTATTATATCAAATTTTATTTTCTTGATCCCTGTGGGTAGGTAGTCAAGCATGTAAATCCATCTATATAGGTGACAGGACAGGAGGTAATAATTTATGTAGGTGGATAACATAACGAAGTCATGCGATCTAATGTGTTCCCCGTTCATTGCATTTCTTTTGGCAAGGTGCAGTTCTGTGGAGGTGGACCTCACAGATCTCTCTACTTACCAGCTGCACTGACCATGGCAAAATTCACAGTAGGAAACATGTTAACAAATAATAAACAAAAGCTACCACAGTACATAAGATGTCTCAAAACTGAAACCATTCAGTCATCAACATTTAGGCCACAATGTAATGCATGCCTAAGCCTACTTTAAAAGTCATTCTCCACGACTAAAAACTTCATGCAACAAGCCACCAACCTGTTCCCTTTAGAAGGCATGATAACACCAGTAAGTTACAAGTGAAAAAGTTTTGAATCTGATACTTGTAACAAACCAGGTAATGAGCATGTGTCTTAATTATTTTAAATGACTGAATACTGACATCAGCTGCCTGTTTTCTACTCCCTTAGCACTGATTACTGTCGTTCTTAACACTGACCAGGGCAGCAGAAACCTCCCCCGCTTTTCCTTATTAAACTCCATTAAATGTTCTTTCATCTGCTTTTGTATCAGGGTACATGTATCATTAGACAATGGACACTTGCTTGCCCCATTAACTCTACTAATGACATGGAGCTTTGCACAGCTGATAGATAGGTACCCTAGAAGAATGTGCACACAGTATCCAGAAAAAAAAAAACCAAACCCACTAAGACAAATATGAATCAAATGTAAACCAAAAATACAATATGAAGATCCCTGAGAGATCAAGATTAGGGCCATAAGTTTTTTACACTTCATGAAGTGTTTCAAAAATTTCGTATTAAATACAATTCTAAAGGCATTAAGAAGCAACTTACATCCATGACATGAACCTAAACAAATAGTGGATCACATCTGAACGCATTTGGATCATTAATGGTGTTATTTGCAGGAGAAGAAGAAGAATATGTATAAAAGTGTCTATGTATTTTGGGGGGGGGGGGTTGTTTTACATTGTAAAAATTAAAACACCTGCAAGGAATTTCAGTCAAATGTTTTAATTTTCATTTTTTACTATTGAAATACAAATTTTTAAAATAATCCTGATGGAAATTCTCCTTTTAAATAAATCAACACATAAAGTTCAGTCTAATGCAGACTTCACAGCTGTAGGAAGAAACTATTTCAGAAAGACAGCTGAACAAATATTTGTAAGAAATAATATTGTGAGTTATAAAAAAAGGGCATACAAACTGAAATGGATTTTGTTTTCCTGTTCATAAAAATCCAGGCTATCCACAGAAAATGCTACACATAAGCAAATTTAGTGCATCTACATAGCTGTCTGGTTTTTGAAAATACTGTAAGGCTCTTATGATTCTGCCTTTAACTTTTTTTCAAATATGCTGACACTGAACATTACCCTTAAGTTAAAAAAAAAGTCAAGTGAGCAAATGTCCAGAAAACACACTGCCCTGCAACTGTCATAAGGTTATTGCTGTTTTCATGGGGAGAGTTTAAGGGTTGTGGAGATGAAAAGGAATTATAGCCAAGTCACTTAAGTGTCATGAATTTTCCACTGTGCTTCAGGCATGCTTTTTGGGAGCTTGTGTATGCCTTGATAATCGCTTGACCTTCATGGATTATTAAGATGGAATTTTATACAATGAAAACACTGATAAATTTGACCTAAACAGCATACTTTGAAAGGGCTATGTTTAAAGATGCTAATTGCAGCAGTTTTGTAAAGCAAAATGGCATCATAATTGCAGGGAGGACTGAGATGATGGCTATCACACAATGGGATGCAAGCCTGTCTGTCTTAGCATTTTATGGGAGGGTTTTCTTTCTTTGGGTAGCTGATATTCTTCCCTGCATTTATTTATGGATTGGAGGACACGCAAGAGAAACAAAATGCGTCTGTCTGAAGAGAGACGCTCGTCTGCTCCCACCCTAAAGTGAGTCAGAAGAGTAACATTTCTTAGCATATTAAACAGACTGATTTTCCTTTCATCTATGTTCCAGATAGAAATATGTATACTCTGCACACAGTTTCACTGCTGGTGAAATGGTAGCCCTGAAGCACAACAAAACTACAAGAAAAAGGAGACATGTAAATGTTATCAAGGCAAACTCATCTTTGCTGCTGTGGATGAATTGTAGGTGCCTCATGAGGGTCACGGGTTGTGATCAATGAAAAGGACTCTAAAATTTCTGAGACAAAGCACTGCAATTCAACTATATGAAAAAGGCATCTTGATATAGAAGGAGAGAAAAATTGCGAAGTTACTTCTATGAAGAGAAAATAGATCTTTAAAGAAAGGAAAATCCAGATAGATTTTGGAAAGATTAACAGACCGCAAAGCAACAACTATCAGAAAATATGGGTTTCAAAAATATCTGAAGTTCAAGAACAGAGGAGGCAAATAGTACAAATCCTTTATGTATAGGTAATCTGGACAGTAATATTACACTTGTTTAATAATTTATTTATTTAGTCTCGTTAATTCCTTTAATTTGTTTACTTTATCTTTGCTGCAGAATCCATCTTTGCAGGACAGCAAATGCGAAGCCTGTTTAAACAACGGGTTCCAGGATTTCCTAACCTGGAAGGTGTTCACCAAGTCAGAAATGAAAGTGGGGATGACTTCCATGACCCTGTCATTAGGCTTCCCATATTATCACAGCGTGCCTCTATTCTCATCTCTCCTCTGACTTCTGAGTGGAACCACTCCTGTGGGCTCCACTGTTACTTCAGCTGTCTTAGAGGTGAGATCTGAGTTAAAGTTTTTTTTCTGATAGTGAGACCTGTATCTCTCCCATGACTCTTAGAGGTTGATAATTTTTGTACTGATATATCTCCATATCTATAATTCATATATATATATGTATATCTATGTATATACAGAGACCTCTTTCCAGATTCTCTGAAATGTAAAAATTGTCCCGCAAAGTCTTTTCCTTTGGTAGGACTATGGGGTTTTTTCCTATAATTGATGGCCAACAAAATAATGAGTTACAAAGTTCTCATACACCTCCCTTTGGGACCCTTTTGCTCTGTAAACGTATTTTAGATATTGGCACTGTCATATATGTCCATAACTGAGATATATAGTCTAAGCACTGCAAATATCATTCCATATCTAGTCCTGGATTCAGGCTCACTTAACATAATTATATCCATCAAATATTAAGTCTTCCTGGAAGCAGATCTGAACAGAAAATAGTTCATTTGCCTGTGGCTGCTGCTGCTGATGGGAATGCCTCACCATCTGTGTCTCTTCAGGTTGTGATCTTGTCAGCTCTCATAAGGTAAGCAGATTCTGGCCTGCATAATAATTGGTTGGGAACGTTCCAAAGAAAATCCCAGGTGCTAAGGAAAGTAGCACTGGTGATTCAGTATTTGGCATTCTTCCCTCTGTTAAGCAGCAGACCAATGTCTCAGCATAATATTGAGAAACCTTTGGTGGTAACTCAGTGTGCCAGCTTCCAGGGAAGACACAATCAGTGCAGACAAGACTTGCAGTTATGAAATATCTGGGGAACTTCTTGCAATGTGAGAAGGCAAAGCAGCATTTTGGGATATCAACTCAAGATTTTGCTTGTGCAAAAAACTGCCAGGCTGGCTGGGAGGATTTGGTACATGCCATGGTAAAGACTGGTTTAGATCACTGAATGAAAAACATGGGCACAGAAGCTTATGTGAAATGTTTTGGGACAATTCTTGAAAACTTCTCTGGACTACTGTTGGCATTAGTTCCCAGTTACTACTGTTGGCATTCTTCCTAGAATTATAGGCCAGAGTTTTTAGATGTAGTGTAATTGGACTACTAGGCACCCTTAAAATATGTAATTTAGATAAAAGAACCACTCCCATCAGATCAAGGAATAGCCAGGGTGATGAAATGCCTGCATTGTCTTCCTGTTCTGTTCATGTTGTGCCAGTAGCAAGCCATTTCCAAAGAAACCAGGACAGCCTTATCAGGATGCAGTTTGCACAACTATTTCTAATCTATTAATGTGATGCTTCAGCAGAGTACCTTAGCATGCATTGGTTTCTGATAATGAGTTTTAATTCATAATTACTATATTCCTTGCAAATGAAATTTCATCAGGGTGGAAAAAAGAGTGCCCTTATTAAGTCTATACATACTATACATACTCTTTATCAAAGGAGTGGCTGTTCCAAAGGAAAATGTATACTTATAAAGGTAGCCTTCAAGAGAGCACTTCTCTTACTTTAGGCAGAGACTGGATACAGTGTAACAATTAAATTACATCACAAATAGAAATACTGTGCTACTTCTTTAGAACTTAACCAGCACTCTGTGCACTTGGGCCCAAATTAAAAGTTGTGTATGGCCATCTATTCATATTCTGTGTAATACTATCTTCACAAAAGGACAATAACTAGGGACTTCTTCAGATTCCAAATGCCTGAATGTCTTAAAAATTCAGTAGCACCCCTTCAAATACGGTAAAGTTGGCTGTGTTTATTTCTGGAGAAATATGTAAATCTATATGGAACTGAAAATTTTGAATATAAACATTGATTATAACGTATCCTGTATAACATTTAGTAGACCACTTATTTGATAGCAGGACAGTGAGCACAAATCTTAAGGACAGATTGAAGGGGAAGCATGGCCATACATGTGTTTTCTATGAAAATGCACCAGAAGAAGCTATCGACATGAAAAAGGTGGCACATAGTTGGGTAAAGACAGGTATTTAAGACATGAATTATCATTAGTCTCGTGAATCGAACAATTGTAGAGATTTCATTTTCTGAAGAGAAAATCGCATGTATATATTATAGAAATAATTCTTCAGAGAGAAGCAAATTAAACATAATTTTAGACTTTCCATAATTTTTGATTCCTATGCTGAGTATACACTAAGTAACATAACAAACAGGTACTCCATGTGTTTCCCCAATCACCTTGACCTAAGGAAGATGGAAATGGGAGATAAATGTGCAGTGGAGGGTCATGTTTTGGCAGTATTATTGATGTTATGTTTGGAAAGGATTGTTGTATGCACATTTCCTCAAAATACATGTAGTTCTGTATTTATACTAAGAAAGAACAAAGTTAAAGATATACCATCTTTGTATAGAGCTGACGAGGCTTGTGATGGCTCCTTAAGAAGTTCATTCTAATACCTTCCATTTCCTCTTGTTTGTTAAAAATAGTGATATTCTTTGCTCTCCCAGAAAGAGAAATTACAATTAAACAGGTTTGTCATGTGATTAAGATCAAAGAAAAAATGGAAAATTTACTTTCCTTGGTACCAAAACTCTCTTCTTCCCTCAAAACTGTCTGATGTTTTCCTATCTTAAATATGCCAAGGGACACGATTAACCTTCACCTCCACTCTGAAGTGGTTGAACAGATATTACTGAAATCAGAGTAAGAAAAATATTCTATCTTAATTAATTAGGCTTCAGTTCCTTCACACATCTTATATTATAATGATGTCAAGTCTCTGAAATATCTTCTAAACACTGAATTTCTACAGAAAAGAAGATAGAGAGGAAAAACACTCTTAATTTTGCCTATAAAAAAGCAAACATGGTACAAGATATTTTTGCTCTTCTGGTCTTTAAAGAATAATACAAGTCTAACTATAAAAACTAAACAAATTATGTAAAAATATATAAGCGTAGTAGCTTATGGAAATTATTCTGTTTATGGGCCTTCTTTTTAACCCTTTGTTGGCATTTTTGATAGTATTAATTTTGTGAATTTTATTGATTTTGTGAATGCAGTTTTTAATCAGTTTTTCCAACCACTGCTCATGAAATTAGATTTAAGAAAACCTAGTCTACTTAAAAGAAGCTAGTCTCACATACAACAATCTAGAACATCCAAGAATATTCTGCCTCTTATCTGCATTGACACACACAATACTTTATCCATGGTGAATTGGCTTTTGCTTGCATTAGCTCTAAGTATTGACTCTCACCTACTTTTTACTATTATAGTACCAAAACCTTTGAAGTTAGGATATCAATATGTATCGTTTCTCTATGTTACATTGCTAATATTTCTATTTGTTTAACACTGGGGTAAAAAAAGGAAGGGTATATAAATACTGATAAAGAATGGTTTGTTTTCAGCTTTGTTTGGAATTGAGAAACAAGTAAAATAAAGAGGACTGAGACACAGCACTGTAACATAAAACGTCTTTCCTTATTCAATCTAAAAAGCAAATTCAGATAAAGAAATATATATCCGTTTCCACTACAGCTGTCTGCCTGAAAACTTAGATATTGTGGGCAATTTTTAAGACAGGTATATACGGTGTCATTGTTTAATCTACCTCCAGAAGAATATTTCCAAAATAATTTTACATGAATATGGTAATTCTAACACGATAACTGAACTAGACTTTGATAAACAGAGCTCTCAAGGAGTTCAAGTTTCCTCACTACCAGGATATCAATAGCCAAAAACCTAAATAGTTTATATTCTCTGTCTGTCTGTGAGAAACTGCTTTAAAATATGCCCCATAGAGATCTGAAATCCTGTGGTGTATTTGGATTAAATTTAATATACTGTCAGTTAGGAGATAAAAAGAACTTTTTTTAAAAGTCCTTTATTTATTGAAGTATGGATTATCATTTTTACATTTTCTAAAAAGAGGAGCAGATTTCCTACATACTGGATCAGTAAGCAAAGTATTGTAGGTTCATAGTTCTTCTTTCCACCTCACAGTTTCATCAGGAATGTATTGGGGACTGTTACAAGCTTTAACTTTGTGCCCTATTCTCCTGCCTTATTTTACAGAGACTAACTCACTCTGACCAGCAAAGTCCAAAACTGTAGCTGATGATTTCAAAGATATCATCATGAATATTGGAATTAAAACATATTCTAAACACAAATGTTACATTAACAATTTTCCAGTATTTACCTCTAATTTTGGGAACCTAGTTTTAGATTGTGAGGTGGCTTTATGAACTGTAATTGTAACTGGAAATCCATTTAAACCAGGACAGCTTTTCTAATTACATAACCCTGAAGTTTGCAGAACAATGAAATGATGAAATAGTAAAAAGAAGCTGAGTAAAATAAAAGGCAAAACCAAAAGCCTCCCAGAACTCATATATCACCCCGTCAGCCATGAACATGTGGCTCTATGATGTTGTTTGCAGACAAAACTTTATCATCTTCATTAGATCACAATCAAAAGCTAATACGTTAATAGCATTATGTAAAAAGCAGACTGTTATGGTATACAGTAATAACATTTAGTCAGATAGTTTCCATGGACAGCAAAGAGATGCAGTTTAAGGTGATAGAAACTGGATGAAGTTCTGTGGTGTTGCCCAGGGTGAGACTGTTTAGCTTTCAAAGTTAAATAGTTGTCTTCAAAACATGAAACTGTTGAAATGCAAAGCACACTTACACAAAGTCAGACGTGGCACTCAGGTCTACTGCTAAGGATTCACAACAGCATCTGCCCAGAGATAAGCACTACTAAATGCAGACTAATTTTGGATGCAAGGCAAACATAATTATAGACAGAGCAACTGGCAGGTAGGTCTCAGCTAAAAGTGTGAACTAGAATTTCTCTAATGACTGACCAGTATGAGACACTTGTTTTAAAAAGATGAAATTCAAGGACCTTGTTATTTAGAAATTTAATTTCTCCAGTATGTGTTACTGTGCTTTATAATGAATAGGCTAAAGAAAAAAAATGCGTCAGATTCAGAAAGCTGAACTGGATTCTTCTGCTGACAATCACAATTTTCTATAGTTTGGGAAAGGAATCATTATTCTTCAAACTCATCAATTGCAATTCATCTTCAGGTTACTTTGACCTAGATCTCAGATGATAATGCATATACCATTAACAGATCACAGATAATTCAATGCTATTCAAGACCAGACAGATAGACAGAAAAATTACTAAATTAGTACATACTGGATTCACTTAAAAAAAACCCCAACAAAACCTTAAACCTCTTTCAAGGAATTTATAAGCCCATTGCAATAACATTCTCCAAAGCACACCACTTGAGTCTTTCTCAGGACATGGAATCAATATTGCCTCCAGAATAGGTGGGAGGTTCTGTATGTGTTGTTTTGTTTGCTTGGTTTTTGGGTTTTTTTTCCTTTTTGATTTTAGCAAGCTTACAGAAACTTCTGATGAAAGTCACATGTTCATTCCCTAATAGCAATAAGCATTAGAAATTTCCTAAGCCAAAATCTCTTTAGGAGAATTCTGGACCAGAGATGATTCACAGATTCGATACAATGAGAATTACATTAAATAAATTATTGCATGTTATTTCATATAATTCCTCTTAAAATGTTTTAATTGACAGTATTTTTATATCTAAAATAACTTGATTAAGCTTTGTATGTGTACATGTACATGAACAGGGGTTAGCAGTTGATCAAGGTGACATCTGCTATGAATCCTCAACTGTGGCAGAATATGGAGATAACATTTGACCGCCTCCCAAATTTATTTATGTCTCTTATTCATTTTAATACACTTTTTATAAATCTGGATAATGATAGAGGTTTTGTTCAGTTTTCTTCTTCCACACAGAAAACAGGGTTGTGGTACCATATTTTCAGTCCCTGTATATACGGAGACTTGCTGATTTTCAGTGGATTGTAGTGTAACCTCAAAATAAAAGGACTCCCAAGATGATGGCACATTTCAAGAACGCTTTGTCCTCTAATTATTTTCTAAGATCAAGATGGCAACAAAATGTATATCCAATTAGCTGGTAAAATAACATTACAAATCGTAGCTACTCTCTTTTATATGTGCCAACATAATTTATTGCACAAGAGAATGCTGCATTTGTAAAGTGGAGAAATGGAACTTTATTTTCTAAAAGTGCACTACTGAAAGGGCAAGAACAGTCATGAAAATATTAGATTTTCTGAAGTTCTTTTTGAAGTGTTTTGGATTGTACCATTTTTCTGGTTTTCCTTCTTCAGTATGACTACAGAGGGTACCATTTGTTGTATGAATCTAAAAAAAAAAAATTTGGAACCACTCCAAATGCATAGTAAATACTTAAAGGCATCAGAAATGTCTTGGGTAATACCATGCAACTCTTGTAACTATTCTGCAGGAGGAAAAGCAAAATACTGTGTTAATGTGTTAGTCCCAATTCAGAATGAAGATGTCTGCTTAGGTGATGTGGAAATCATAGTGCCTCCATGGCATTCAACAGAGTGTGTTGCCTGGTAACACTGCCTTACTCTGCTTGAGGGTCTGGCCCTGAGACTACAACTGTATAGGGACTAGGACATTGGCAACTAAAGATTCAGAATCAATAAGTATTCTCTAGTGCCTTTTCTAAATATCTTTAAGTCTGTCTGATCCTTCATCATTGAAACCAATACATTCTGTGTAGTGATCTTCATCGTCTCCCTGGTGCATATATTCTGTGATGTCCTGCCATAACAGACAGGACAGGGGTAACAATACTGACCTATGACAGAGGCTTTAAAAAAACCACAGGACTGAAAGGGACTATCTGAGATATGGAGTGATTTAATGGAGCAGAGAAAAGTTTAAGGAGGCTCTAACCTTTCCAGTAGCATTATCAGTATGCACTCTGTCATATGAAAAGTAAGCAATATTCAGCCTCTCCATGTGTATTGTAGGTACTCTGTCCTGCGTGGGATAGTCTGTTCTGTGGCCTACAAATCTGAGTCCTTTCACAGGACATACTACACAAAACTGTACTTTCCATTCTACATGGAGATCTAAGGCTATGTTTATAAAATATAATGCAGAGGGGAAAAAAATCCTGTAATTATCTATTGGAACAAATTTTGTAACAGGTAGACAGGATGACCCAAATAATTACAGTCCGGTTAGCTGATCTTCTGTTCTGGGCAAAGTCACAAAATAGCTGATGCAAAGTAAAAAACCGAAGAATTAAATGATAGTAGCATAATTAGTACCAATCAGCACAGTTTTATGGAAAATAGATCTCGTCAAAACTTCTGATGAGGTGACAAGTTCAGTTCATAGAGGAAACAGTGCTGACATAATACAACTTCTATAAGGGCAGTTGTTGGCACAACATTCATATAAAAAATTAGCACAATACAAAATTCCTTGTGTCATGTATTAATAATTTGAAAAACTGGTTCACTAGCAAATCTCAAAAAGCAGCTGTTGAGAACAATTGTGCAAAGAGCAATTTCTGGCGGGCTAGTGCAAAGATCTTGACCAATTAACATCCAATATTCGTTTACCCAGAATAAATTGTACATTCACATTGATAAAAACATGCAGTTAATACAAAAATGGTGGAATGAGGAACAGTAATGAGGAGCAGCCAGTGCTACACATATACCTGAATTACAGAATAAGCAGACTTTTCAAAAGAATACATTTTAATATCATACAATGAAGGACTACGAATGGAGGCCACAGATTTTATGGTGAATACCCATTCATCAGAGAGGTTTAGGGGTTGCACTCTTTTTAACTTAACCTATAGTTTAATAGTAGTAATCTTTATAGTTTAAGCTTGGTAAAGATGATCTAGTACGAGTGGTGCAAGAAGGAGGACAATATAAATATGAAAATTTTTTGATGATGGAAATGCTAAATTTATCAGACAAATTTATAACAAGATGTACAGGCTGGAAGTGGAAGCCAAGTAAATGTGGATGAGATAGGAGTTATTTTTTAACACTAGAGATACCTACTTAGTAGAAAGAGAAGAATGGATTTTCCAGCACTTAAAATCTTTTAGAATAGAATGAGTTTCTTTCTATAAAGTAAGAAGAAGTTTCATCAGAATTTGAAATATCACCCAGTGAAATTCAAAGGACTGTTATTCAAAAGATCAAACTAGCGGATCATAATGGGCTCTCACAGCCTTAAAATGGATTACTTACATCTCAGATTACAAGTATGTAATTTTCAACACAAGAGTACATAGCAAGTATAAAAGAGAAATTGCCATAACATTTCGAGAAATACCTTTGACCTTTTTACTATCCCTCAACAAAATATGGGCTTATTTTCTCCCTCAGCAGGAGTTACCCTTTTAATGACTTTGTCTGACAGAGAACATATCTGCTAGTGCAAAGCTGGACTGAATGAAAAGATTTTTCCATATAAAAGCAGCAGAAATTCAGGAATATCATATTTCTGGTAAGCCAAGTCACATTATTTTCAAACAGGTTACTTAAGTATGTTATCTTTACAGTTACAATAAAAACCTACATCCTTCTCATTTAATAATATTTTATAGCTCTTACTGTACAGCATTCAACCTCTCTTGGAACACTTCCAGCTTTCTTTTTTTCCTTACCTTTTTATTTTCTCACATGCTAAAATTTTCACAGGTAGGTGAATGCTCACAGTCTTGATACACATTTTATATATATTAAAACACATTACAAACGTATTTTGACATTTGACAAGGGAAAGACTTACAAACCTGTCTACCTGTTCATATTTGTACCAACAGTGTAATGAGGCAATGAAAAGGAACAAACACTGATTTTGGCAGTAAAAACAGAATGCCCCAGAATATCAGATCTGTTGAGGAAATGTATTTTTTATATTTATGCTTTTCTGCATAGAATATTTTTTTACACCAGTTTTTATTACATTGAGCCTTCCACCTACATTGTGCTTGTGCTGGTGCGTGTACCGAACAGAAGTCACACCACACACAACCCCTCAGCGTTCTCACAGGTACAGTTCCTATGCAATCTTCAGAGAATTTTATACAGTCAGCTCTGAAAAACAAGCTAAAACCACCTCCAAATTCCTATAATCATTATTTGAACTACCTAGAAGAATGAATGAAGAGATGAAACATGTAAACCTTTCTATTAGAGGACTTGTTTACGAAAACTTTGAATAAGTCCACTGAACAATTCCCCAGCTTTTGAGTTTGGTGATTAAGCTGTAACTTTGGCTATGAGATATTATCCTATGTAAAAAAAAACCCCTTATTGCATTTTTAACAGCACAAACCTGAAAATAAAAAGTTACGTTATATTTAATCTACATGGAAATATATTCAATGGACTTTCCAATACTGTGCATTTTTACTGCCATGCGTATTATTTTTGTCTAAAGTGTTAAAAACTTACACTCCATGAAAAGGAAAAAATTTTAGTGTTAGCCATCAAATCCATTCTCTGACAATATTTAGATATATTTAGTGTTGCAGCATTAGCATATAAATATTTTATTTTTCTATTCTGCATGTGTTGAGAAGATTTCTATCAGTCCAAAAATTTACTAACAATTACCACTAAGATGCAGACAGTTTTTCCAGATACTACAGCATTTAAATGTTATAGCCTATCAGCAACGGAAGCATCGTTTTATCTTCTGGCATCATATGTGCATTTCATATTAGAAAGCTGGAACAAAGCCATGAAATAACCTCTTCTAAGCCAAACTCTGTAAATGCAGTATTAGATGGCTTTTTATATATAATGGCTTAAAAAAAAAAAAGAAAAGAAAAAGAAATTAGCATTAATTCAAGGTCTAATTAGTCATCTCTGGTACCTTTTTTCAAAAGACATTTTCTTCAGAAAAATAAGATAGTGTGACTTATTAGGATTTTCCTCTCCTAGCTTAATATTTATTTTAAATGCATTGCCTGCCATTTAAGCTCAGCAATTCCTGTCAAGGCACTGAACAGAGAAAACACTGCTACATTCAATATTTTCTGAATTCTGCCTCCATGAGGTTTTTTTTTTTTTTAACTTTACAATCAAATCAGTAAAAAAAAGAGATTTATTCTATAAGATCCTAAAGTATGTGTAGTCTGAGTACTTTGTGCACTTAGTCATTAGACACAAAACCTGAAAGTGGGACCTTTGAAGAGAAGGTATCTCAGTATTCAAAGGAAGGTATATTGATATTCTCAGCAACCTTTTCATATTCAGGCTCAATGCTCTCTGTCACTCTGACCTAGCATTCGTTCATCTTCTCCACCACATCACATATCAACAGGTGCATGCAATGTGGCTACATTTACTTAGTCTGTAAGCCTATATTGTTGAAGGAATTACTGCACAAACTACATTTTAACAGTGAAAAAAAAAAGATAATTACTCAAATCCCCCCCCTCCCCTCATCACTTTCAATATTGAGATCAGGTATGGCAATAACTTGTATAATAACTTCAAAGACTAGAAATCAAGTGGAAGCAAGCATGCTTCAATCTGTTGGCATCAATTCTCTGGACAGTATCTTTCAATGGTGCCTTAAAGTGAACATAATTGTGCTCAAAAAGTAACTTAAAAAAAAAAAAAAAAGATCTCTATCAGGGAAATGGATGAAAACCAGCATCTCCATCTTGAATAGCTAGAAGTCTGTCACAGATGGAGCACTCAGCTCTAGCATAAAGCTCACAGTTTAAAACCTTTGATATGATACTGTCTGGTAGTAGAACTACCTAGTGTTAGATGAGTGGGTTTTGGTTTTTTTCTGGTGTTCCACTGCAGCCTTCAACCTGGGCATTAGGACATGACTAAACTAAGAATAGTACATGACAGAATAGGAAAAAATAAGTAAAATTATAAAATGACCATAACTTAACATTTTCCATAAGACTTCTGATTACATTCCCTGTTTAAACAACAAGAAAACAGAAATCAATTTCACTTTGCTTTATCCATATGGTCCTTTAAATCTCATAGTGTTTGATTCAGTGTTAGAATAAGCTATTTGCCGTGTTATTCCGTGTAGACTGAAGAAATTCCAAGCAACAGCATTTTTATTAAACCATAAATTTTACATATCTGGAAGAAAGGAGTTTAAACAACTTGTAATCATCAAATTGATTTCTCATTTTAAGCATGCTGTACTTATTACATTATTTCCACTAAGGTAAGAAATAAATCTGAATGCTCTCAACAGTGTTTTGAAATGTTTATAGATTTGGGAAGGTAATGCAAAATGCTCTTTCATTTGCCTTTCTTGAAAATTCAGTATGTCTTTTCAAGGACTGGTTTTAATGACATTGAAATGCTTAAAGAAATTATGGGAATCCACTAAAAGTACAAATCGTTCACTTGCAAAATTATACCTTTTGCATTTATTAGGATATATGCTTACTAAGATTTTATGGTGGTTGTAATGCTGAACATCACAAATGTTTCATGTGGGTTAGAACATTAAGTTGCCTAAAATTGCCTTCCTTTCCCGAGAAGACACAATACATCACTTCGGATTTATCAGAAGTATTAGTGTAAACTAGTGAAAAAAAAACCAAAACAAAACACCCACAACAATTAAATGTGTTAACAGCAAGGTAGCTGCAGCAAAATAATATAATTTAGTAAAAAAATAATTTCTGATTAACTTCCTGTGCCCTTTGTTTCTGTATTAGCTCTTCCCACAGAAAAAGTATGGATATTACTGTTGATCCAACAAGGCTCTGAATTGTTCAGTGTGTATGCAGAAACTCTCACTCCTTTAGTGAAGTTTCACTGTGCTAATCCCCTTGGAATGCAGCATTTATCACCTACCAAACAAGTGTAAAATATTTCAGTCCAAGAGGATTATCACCGCTGTCTTCCTCTCTGCTCTACTGGAGCAGAAGAGGAGAGGGAGGGAAGCTAGGCACGGTGATTCACCAGCTACAAAAGCAAAACAAGTAATTACAAGAAAATTCCTAAATAATTTTGGCCAGCTGCCTTTGTCCCTCAGTTTTTTTATTGTGTTTTTTTTTCTCATTGCTGTTTTTGAAGGAAATATTTAAAAGCAACAGATCAAGACATGTCATATTTCCTGAAAACAAAAAAAACAGGGGAACCATAGCTGAAACTACAGCCCTGACACTGTAAGTGTAAAACAGATACTGGAGGAAAATTTTCTGTACTCCAAGAAACTGTGACAGTCATTCAGCCCTCATTCAACCATTCTGGCATCCCTGTTCCTTCCTCTTGAATAATTTGATTCCTTCTTTTTTTTTTTTTTTTTTATTGTTGAAACAAATGAACAGACCTGAACACTGTAGTTAATACTGGGGTTCACTGTGGTTTTTGACAGTAGAATGATATTCCTTGCTTGGTGAGCTGTTCCTTCCCTAGCAGATCTTAATGTTGTTTTTTCAGTGTTGAGCTGATGTTTTCAGAGAGCTAGTCACATGACAGACCTTTTTTCCTAAGTGGTAACAGCTAATTTAGAGTCTATCTCTGCATATTTATTATCAGGATCAAATTGTCATATCAGCACTACTTTGTCAAATACAGATTATGAGATCACTCTGCAATTCTAACAAGCATGTTAAGTTTGACCAACCTGAAGCTTTCTGGATACTCAGCTCTTACTGTCACCTCATTTTATTAATCACCTTTGCTTGACCAACACTGAATATTCTACTGAGGCAAAGCTTCTAGCACAAATCCTGCTAGAATCCATTTTCCAGTTTTTCCCTTGTGAAAATTATGTTTTCTATCTTTTGTTTCCTATATACTTACTAATTACCAAGTAATAATTAACTCTTAAAAAAAAAATTTGCAGTATTTTCCTGAGGAACATCCCTGGCTTTCTATCCTATTACATTTGCACCACTGGAAATTACATTACTCTCAGTATGTTGTTCTTTCCCAAAGAAAGCCCTCAGGATCCTGGAGGGGTAGCTGTAGGTGGAGACCACGATGGGCCGAAAAATAATCATTTTTCTGATAGACTTTCCTTTACTGAGAGTTCTGATGAATTATCTAATGCTTAAGTGTTGGTGATTGCTGAAGGTCCCCTCCTGTTGTTGTTAGAGAGGCATTGTCCTCTGTGTTACCGTAGATGACCAGAAGGATTTAATCACATTCTGCATATCTGAATTCTTATTCTTTGGGTAGGATATCCATATTCTTCTCTGAACTAAAAATGGTTGCTCGTACCTCCACCTTCGGTTACTGCTATGATTCAACTATTCATGATGTGATTGTTTACAAATATATTTCAGGTACTTTGGAATATAAAGTGATGCCTAAACTCAAATCAGATTATTTTTACCCTGAGATTCTTATTAAAAAAAAAAAAAAAAAAAAAAGTTACCTGTACTTCATTTTATGCCATAGAAATGACTGGTTAAGTTTCTTTGCACAAAGAGATTTCCCATTGTTTTTGTAAGCGACAATAAGTGGCTGATTATACTGTTTCAATAAAAAACCCATTGTTCATATGGCTTCTGTAACATCAAACTCACGGATAACTAGTAAAAGGTGCTGCAGTTTCAACTGTGTTCAGTTAACATGGAACAGATTGAACTGTTGATCATTTTTCCAGGTCTGTTTTCCAGTTCTCTTCACCACAAACACAGACAAAAGAAATCATTACAAGCATTTATATTTCCTATGAATATTTTTTCATTAGTGAGCAAAACTAAAGAAAGTATCATTTGAAAAAAGGTAGATGTGCAACTCTCAGGAACCCAGAGTTTCATTAGCTTTTTTACTAATGATTTTTCAGCATGTCTTGCTTTTTTAATTTATTTCTTTTCTTTTCTTTTTCAAATAGTATAGAAAGAAGTGAATTTTTTTCCCATAAAATTCTATAAATAACTTGATTATACAAGTATGATAAGCATAGTCACCACAAAAAGTTTTCAAAGAAAACTTAATGGGACCCAATTCTACAAGGAAGGCTTCAAATAATTTTGCAATGTGAACAGGACTACACATGGAGAACCTTGAGAGCAAAGTGTCTCCACTAGCACTGAGTTTAAACTCACTGTGGTGCTGCAGATGCAGGCAGATGCAATCATCTTTGGTTTACAGTGGGAAGAACTGAGAGTAGAAGCTGAGGCAGAACATTTGATTTACAGGAAACCTGGGTCAGAGCGGAGAAACGGACTCGAATCTCCCAAGGTTCAGTCAAGTGATTTGAGCTACAAATTTGTGTTCCTTTTCTGCATTTAAATAACTGGCTCATTCAGTGAGCAGATGATATCTAATAGATTAATAAATGTTTACTTCTTCATATACAGATTCAAATCCCCTAACATTTACACATCTTTTATATTCCAAGTTCACTAAAATATGAAAGCCAAAAACAAGAAAAGAACTCACACCATTACTCATATGTTTATCTGTGTTTTGTGATGATAAATACCAGTATGTCTTTTTTACTAAATCTAATTTAACAACATTTTGGCAAGGATGGAAATTATCTATGCATGCCTTACATGGTGTCAGTTTAGACACTGAAAGCTTGCACGATGCATGCTTCATAACATGATTTCCATATCAATGAAACTAAAACCTTCTCTTCTATTATGAAATTGTTTTTGATGTGCAGAATTCTCAAGACATCATCATGCTTTCAGGTATAAGATTTGACACTTTGAGAAGCCCTTGAAGAACCTATGTCAGTTCCTGGCCTCATTTTATTCAATGGAATAAAAACACCCATGCATTGACTTCAACAAGGACACAATTTCACCTGAAGTTTCTGCAGCAAAAAAAAAAAAGCAAAAGCAAAAACAAAAACAGAACTAATTTTAAAGTTGAAGGAGCAACCATAGAGAAACAGAAAGACAGATTTTAGTTATTTTTTTCACGCTTTTAGAATACTAAGTTTGTATTAGATCCTGAGGTTCTGTAACAAAATTGCTAATCCATCAATCCGTGTGCTCTTATATAATAGTAAAATGAAAAAGATACTTATACAAGCTTTCCAGAGGCATTCATACTAAAATAACTTTCCCTCTTCAGCTATGACAGGTGAGTTGGGGAGGAGGAGCAGTAGATAGGACTTCATTCTGGCTTGTGACAGCATGGCTGTGTGATGTCACTTTTATGTAAACTAAGAAAGTGCACAATAGATGTAAACCACAATGCACCAGCTGTTTTAAAACCTGTTCACAAAGGGCATTTATCAGTGTTTGGCTTTTAAACTGAGAAAGGGTTTGAACTGCAAGGTGGGTATCCACTCCGGATTCAACTCAATATTTCCATGAACGACTTGTGCGATAGAATTGAACACGGTTTACATCATGCAGAAGAAAGATAGCAAAAACTGCAGAGGACAGGATGGCAAGCCAAATGATCACAGCAAATTGAAGAGATGATCCAAGAAAAACAAGGTGAATTAAATAAAGAAAAGAGCAAAGTACTTCCTGTAGGCAGGAGAAATCAGACAGATTGAAAGTAAGTAACATTTGGCAGGGTAGAAAAATATGGCAAAGATAACCACATGAGATCGCAATAGTGACTCAGCAATGAGAATCAACACTGTAGTACCATGGAAAATCCAGAAAATTTTAATCAGTAAAGTTTTAATGGCAGCTTTATAGATAAAATACTAGAGGTCCTATAGGTCTACTTGTTGCTGATGAGGTATCGGCTAGAATATCTTTGGGGTTTTTTGATATTTCATGCCAAAAAAGATACAGAATGTATAGGAAAAATCTAGAGAAGAACAATGAGAGACCTAGAAAATACAAGCAATAATGAAACATGAAAGAATTGTATCTACTTTATTTAGGGAAGATGATAAAAATGAAGAATCATCATGATAAATGTCTTTCAATGAGTAAATGGTATAATCAAGAGAATGTTTGCCCTGCCTGTTCAGGAAAGGTCAAGGATATTCAATAAAATCATTTTGGTTGTATACTAGGAGAATCTTCCTGCATGTAAAAACTGGCCACTTGGTAATGACACACTATCCTTTTTATCAGCTTATTGAATCACTTAGCTAACCAAATGCTAAAGACAGATTAAATATTATTATTAGTTCCTATGTACAAGAAGTATTATAAGGAGATCTCTTCCATCCCTATTTCTTTATAATCCAGCATCACCTAAGTAGAGCTGCAAAAGAGACAGGACATTGTAGACCTGTGGATATATCTTTCTGAATAGACCAGCAACATATGAATATCTAATTTGCTCATATTTTTGTTTGTCTTTTTGATTCTAATGATAAAGTAAATCATGGTCCCAAAGGCATTTATAGTTAACATAGTGCCACGTGAGTTTCTATGAATAAAATACAGGAGATCCATATTTCTACAGTTTAATAATTAATTCTAAATAAGTAAAATAAAATATTTCTTTGCCCAAGATATATTCAACAGTTTGCTTTTTTCCCCCCTTTTTATTTTATCTAATATATACCATGAAGCCCATCACAAATAAAATACTACAGGAAAGAAAGAGACATTAATAAAAACATAACCTTAAATTTTTAAGTAGTCTGAATATATATCCCTTGCTCAGTATCGGAAAACTTCAGATCAGATCTTTTGCTTTGAATTTTTCATGTAGTCTTTCCATTTTTCTTGTTATGAGTGTCTTCTATAGTACCAGTCAATATAGAGTCACAAATTCTTGACATTGCTCTTTGCTTTGAAGCGTGCACTTACAACATTTGCAGTTTTAAGAATCTCAGGTTTGAAATTCAACTATTCCATGCTCTGAACTGAAACCCCAAATGCTTATTATTCATTTGCATGATGGTATGAGGTTTTATATAAGGTTTTCAAAACTGACTCCCTTTGTTTCATGGATATGGTTGGCAGGTTTTCAATTTATTTCATGTGAGGCATCACTGGCTTATCTGAAACAAAATGATAATCAATAAAGGAGGAGAATCAAATAAACTATGCAACTCCAGCTGAAAACATGAAGCAGTTTTTCAGTATCTTTATAAATGAAAACTCTGCCATTGCCATTCTTTCTCCTTTTCTTGAAGGCAAATCAATAAATGCAAGATTTTCAAACAAGCATCAGGAATTTTTTGCTAGAAATCATCCCCCATTTTCAGAAATTACTAACAAACTAAACACTCAAATTCCAATTTAAATGCAATTTAGGCTCCATGGCATTGGATTTTTAGATATATTTGGAGCTTGCTGTTAAAGGAAGGCATCCCATTGTGCTTAAGTGCCATGTCTTCAATGGGTGATATGAATTTACGGTTGGATTCAGCTCATTTAATTTTAGTTGTTTATAAATCAGGTATCTACTCTGAGCTATGTTGGCAATCTAGGAGGAGAAGCAGGGATCACCAAAGAGTGTTTCAGCCTAGCACAACCTGCATCAGGCAGGCATCTAGGAAAACAGGGGAAATATAAAAAGGAGTGAGAGATATCAAAGAGTTACACATGGGAAGGGTCACATCACATGGGCATGGGAGGGTGGCAGCACACAGTGGTGTTTTGCGACACTGACCAGACACATCATCTACCTTTGGACTCATAGTGGCTTGCTGGTTTTCTTGAGTTCATGCCTACAACTCACCACCTTAAACAAATAGCAGATTATTTGAATATTATTTGAAAATAATTTTTAGTGTTTGTGTTATCAAAGACCTAAATTATACGTGAAATAACACTCTACCTATAAGCAATTTGCCACTTATGCCTGTAAGATTTTGCACTGCCTCTGTATGAGATATGGAAGAGATGGTACTTGATGCTTATCAACTTCAATAGCATGCTTCTTTATGACTGGACACAAGGGAGTACTGTCTAACAGTGCACAATTATATCAGTGTTGAAAAATTTGTATTAATTTTTATATATACTTTGTAATGGACACAATTTTATGCTTGTGAAGAAAAACTGAAAACATTGCCTAAAGCTAAACAGAATGGGTACAGGAGTCAAACAAATTTCCCATGTAAGACCATGTTTACTCTTTCAGTAAACTTTAGTCTTCAATGACTTTTCATATAGAGGCAACTCCTCTGCAGAGTCTATCATCCTGTGACACAGACAAACACTTTTTGCTGGTATGTTAAGATTGCTACACTCATTTTCACTTTGAGACCTGAATCTGGATAAGCACTATTATCTCCTGGAGATGCTTTGCCAGAAATGTAACATTAAAACTAAGTCTCCATAGTCTGTTACAAGCTCCTGCTTTTGTGGAGAGAGACGTTTCTTGAAAGAATCCCAATTACTTCAGATTTGTACGTTACACTATTTCCAAGTGTGAAAACCCAGGAGTCTGGCAATTATCATTATATTCTCATTCCTGTAGCAGGTTGTATATGCTAATGAAGAGAAAAAAGCTAATTACATAGTATCATACTCTGTTGTTACTAAGCTCTTCTGTAACCTCTTCTTCCAACCAGCTCTCTGAGCTCCTAACTTCTTCCTTTACTAAAAACTAAAACCAAAGAATTCAGGAAGGCAAGCACTACAGTCAGAAGTTGTAAATTTCGGAAATATCTCGTGTTTTGAACCCTATCATTTTCTGCCAACCATGAAAATGTACAGTTAGAAGCTCTGAAGATTTCTGATTCTACACAAATTATACCATATAATATACCCTTGTGCTGAGTTGAAGTTACTTAAGTGATTGGAATGCTTTAAACCATCTAAAAAGGCACTGATAGTTTTTGGCAAGCAGGATAGGAACTGTTCAAGCAGAGTAACTAAAAGAAGACGGGATTTTTTTGTACAACGTAAACCAGTGTACCCATAACACAAGAAAACATCTGATAAAACTAAAAAAACCCAAAAAACAAAAAACAAAAGAAAAGGTAAAATAAACAAAAGCTAAGAAGAGCATTTGCCTTTTTTTTTTTTTTAATTAATTCCTATAAGAATAAAGAGGAAAAAAAAAAAAAAAAGAAGCAAATGGTTTGTTCCCTAGAATTGATGAGAAGCCTTTCCAATGGAGGAGTTGCTTTCAGGATTGACCATAGCAGTATTTATTACAGGGATATTTGAAGACCTAGGATCAGCTGGAGTTGAGTAGATGCTAATGTTCATGAATAAACTTTGCACAACCCACGGTATGAATGTTTACATTACTTCTTTAGGAATGCATATGTAAATATTTTTATGCTGTATATTATCTAGATTATATCTGTATTATATTTAAAAGTACTTCATTGAAATTTATATTATTATTTTTAATATTATTATTATTTCCCTTTAAACATAAGGAGAAACTTTGTTGTGAGAGGGTGACAGACACTGGAACAGGCTGCCCAGGGAGGTGGTGGAGTCTCCTTCTCTGGAGACTTTCAAAACTCACCTGGACACATTACTGTACAAACTGCCCTAGGTGAACCTACTTTGGGAGTGTGGTTAGACTCGATGATCTCCAGAGGTTCCTTCCAACTCCTACCATTCTGTGATTCAGTGATTATGGTGTCATATGCAACATACGAAAGAAGAAACATACCTACATAAACATGATATTGAATTTTCTAATGAGGAAAAAAAGTTAAAAGAATTTCCTTAAGTCAAACTCTAAAATAAACACATATGTTCCAACTGCTCAACTTTCCCACCTAATGCAAATCAATCCCCATGACTGCTGCTATAGGACAGATGTGCTGCACTCGGGTTTTAAGAACATCTGTGGGAACACTATGAATCATGTGCATGTGGTTACAGTGGGCAGTGAAGTACACAATTATATTTAATTTATTCCGTAAATGGACGTTAAAGAGCAATACCTAAATAAAACCGCATTCTAATACAGTGTTTCCCCATACTCCAAAAGCAAAATAAATCTTGCCACTTTGGCCAAAACCAGCTAGGATAAATTTGCATGTGCTAAGCATCAGAGGAATGGGCCAGTATTGATCAAAGCCAAGTTTAAAAAGAAAGGAGTGACAAATACAAAACTGCCAAGAAAAGAAAGACAGATATTGCTTTGTGCATCAGATTGGAAGTCATAGATAGGACCCTTATACAGATAGGGAGAGCCCTTCACTCTTAAAATATGTTCAGAAGCCTGACGAATCCAACACTTACTATTTTTTTTCATCAAAGTAGTGACTTATGTCTCAATTATCAGTAGAGGGGGAACTACTTTTTTTTTTTTTTTTACATAGTTTTGAGCACTCTATTCTTACCTTCTCTATATTGCAAACAGCAGTTTTCCTATAAAAGGGTTCATTGGCAGTTTAAAGATGCTGGTGAGATACTCACTCAGACACAGCACCTTACTGATCACCTCATTATTGCTGAATTAGCCAGCTATTGTAGGGTGGAAGAAAAATAGTCCGAGTTACACTGTGGCCTGCCAAAGAACAGGCTTTTAGAATGAAACCCACAATAAACCACACTTTTGATCAATTTGTAAGGTTATTTAATCAATCAAACCCTACCCTCAAAACACAGAATCCAATTTCTACTCAAATAGCTGTTTGTGGTAGTCTGATAAGTGGGATACAATGCCATAGTATAGCAGTCTATTCCTGAATATATAGGATGCCCCTTAAAATTAATGTCATTGAAATAGCAGCAGCAAGTTTTGAAAAAATCAATACTACAGTGAAGTCATACTCGGGATAAATTCACAAAGGTAATCATCAAGTTTAGTAGGTTATTAGAAAAGAAGACCAAATATTTTTCACAGATAGTGCTTCATTAAGCATATGGAATCAACTAAACAAAACAAGCTGAGCATGTGCTGTCAGCTGCAGTAATACAGCACTAAGTCAATGAGATTTTGCCAGAGAATTTTTTTTTTTTTTTGTTTATTATGGGCAATTAATAGAAATTCATCATCAAACCATACAGAGTTATCAAGGTTGACATTAGTTAATTCACTTATCCATATACCATAGATCGTTGCCTTTCAGTAGCAGTTTCAGAAACACTCCTTTCATTGGAACGAAACAGGAAGAAAATGACAAGAAAAGATTACTAATATTTAAAATTAATTATACAGTTTTGAGGTAGAAATTTTACAGGAGGAAAATTACGTTGCACCGTGTTAATGAAAATATCTATTTAAATGTTTAGGGAGATTTATCTTGTGAGTGTAAATTCTCTTGGGGTGCAGAAAGAATAGCATGGCTCTGTGACTAGGAAAGATATTCTGAAATATTTCTAACAACTTATACACTTATTCCCTTCTTAGCTTTTATGAGCGTCTTCTCTAGGACCTACTCGCTTCAGTGCAAAGTTGTGTGTTTGTGTGAGAACATATTTTATATCTGATTGGAGTGGCTTAAGTTGTACCTATCTATTTTAGCCCATAGATAGATCATGAATGTTCAGAAGATGGGTGAGTGCTCTGGCAGACTCCCCAGCTTTCAACTTCAGCCCTTGTCTGTAGCTGGTTCCAGAGTCTGATTTTTATATCCATAGGAAAGGTCCTGTCTATGAGAGGCAAAGACAACTCCCCAGAAGAGGTGTCATAGCAAACATGCATTCTGTAGCTCTGATCTTCTCAGCATCTGCTTCACTGGAAATAAATGTAACTTCTGATGTTTGGTTTTGTTTTTTTTTTTATTTTATACAAAATAAACTGCTTTCCCACAGTGACTTAAACAATTGATGAAATGCTATCAATGGTGCACTATAGCCTTTAGAAGTGATTTCTTCACAGAGGGGGACCAGTAAATGTTGCCCATTCAAAAGGAGGGCTTTGTATCTCTTGCCTATCCATCACCATAGGAATGAGAAACATGGAGAGAACTTGATGAGAAAGTTGAGAAAAATCCAGACATCATGAAGAACTGAAAAGATATAACACCAGTTTATATTCTCCCAGCAGCCTCTTATTTGTTGTTTCCCACTTCTTATTCTGTTTCATCAGATACTAACACAATGCACCATTTAGGGCAGGCTTTATTTATATTCTGTGTTTCTAGGGCTCATAGTGTAATGGTACCCTGATATCAAATTGGGGCCACTAGATGGTACTGCAATATAATTGATAAATATTAAGAAGTAATCCCATAAATATATGTATATATATATTTTTTTTGCAATGTCTTGGCTGTAGCATTTGAAAGACTTGCAGAAATACCCATGGCATTGCCTTTAGATATATACTAAAACCTCCATGTAGCTAGAATATATACAATTGTGAGGCATATGCTAAAATATGTGCTTACTGATCTTAACCGTATAACTGAGGTACTTAATGCATCTATACAGATATATATATGATATTTATACAATGTGTACACACATATGTAAATTATCATATGGAATTACCATCTGATCCATCACTACGCTTACTCATTGTCATGTGTTCCTGTATTCAGTGCATAACTATTAGATAATGGGAAAAGTGTGCATATATAAACCAACATGTGGATGTCTGTTTATACGTAAACTCAACATGAAATATATCCCAGAATTTTAAAAGATAAATTTTGAAAAATAAACAAAACCTATACAACCATATCCCATATTTTTCTATACTTTGAATGATTTGCTTCACCGGCTAGAGATGAAAAATTCCACTTTTATCGAAATGTTTTCTACCATATGCTATGTTTACAGTAATAAACAGTTTAAGTTTTATAATGTTATCTTCTAGCTGGTAAAGATCTTGAGGTTTCAAAATTGTGCAAAACTAAATTATGTGAAACCATAAGCGTGCTTAATAGTATCTGCCCATGAAACTACCCTCAGAATAACCTAACACTGCTGGTTGCCAGCATTATTTTCAATTTTCATCTGTTGGATATATGATCAAACATGTCAAATCTGCCCTGAGTAATAGAAGTGAAAAAAATAAAGTCATTTACTTAAAACATTCTGATAGCTATTTATCTGAAAACCCTGGTCAGATTTACTGCTCAAAGGCATTTACCTACAAAGTTAACCAGATGCTTTGAGTTGAAAACTAATTTAATTTCTCTGTTATCTTAACAGGACATCTGTTAAAACAACATCCAAGGAAGGTAATCTGTTCAAAATTAAAGATCCTGCAGGTTGTTTTATTAGAGTATGTGCAACATTGACATTTAACTGTTAACGACTACTGCCTTAGAAAAATAATTATTAAATGTGGAAACAAAGCAGTATAACGATTATACTAATGGACACGAGGTAATGTAGAATAAATGGATAACTGGTGTAGGTTCAGTCTTGTTGCCAAACTCATTGCTGTGTTACATTATGTTACACAGTGAGTTACACTGAAGATGAATGAGCCATTTCTTTTGTTTCCTCTTTTCATCAGCTTCATCTAGATATCAAACTGCCCCTTTAAAATCAGAGTATATTAGCTGCATAAAGCTTTCAGCACTCATAGCCAGCATGTTTTTTAAGCATCATGAGTGACAAGCTATGCAAATCATACCCTAAAGTAATTTGCATTATTGCAGTTAATTTGCATATGGATATAAACTGCATTTCAGAGCAACTAGGTACCAATCCAAGCAGTGGTATGTGAAAGTCAGACACATGGATGGATGTGTGCTTGCCAATGTTGGGATATTCAAGTGGAAAAATACCACAAGCTTTCTTGTTGGTCCTTATAACTTTGCTGGGTGAGATGGTGGAGACAAATGAGAAACAATAGGAGGAAATACGGGCTCCATATTTCCTCTCACCCCTACCATCTATTCCCACCAGCAATGCAGGGCTGATGTTAACTTGTCTGTTGGCAGGAAGTGCTAAGACCATTGCTGCCTCTTCCTGTCCCTGTTAGTGTCATCCAACGGAAAAGGAAAAAAGAAGGGATGGACTGCACTACTGCCACTAAAAGTCACCCATATGTGGCTAATCCTGGACTAACATCTCAGGTCAACAAGAGACAGGTGGATTTATCAGTGGTGAAAAGTTGTTAATGTCACCTGGGGGTGGATTTTTAAACTGCTCATTTCCTTCTTATGATCTGTTGCATAAGAAGTTTTCCCATAGTCCGGGTTGGTTTCTGAACCTGGCTGAGAATCAACTACCCATATCCTGAAGTCCTATTTGGCCTTACTTTACTATGAACCATGACTATGAGCATGTAAACACTGATTTTGGAGAAGAGCGAGAGGTGATCTTATTAACGTTTCCAAAAATATGAAGGGTGGGTGTCAAGTAGAAGGGGCCCATCTCTTTTCAGTGTTGCCCTGTGATAAGACAAGGGCCATTGGTCACAAACTGGAACACAGGAAGTTCCACCTCAACATAAGGAAAATGTCTTTCCTCTAAGGGTGATGGAGCCCTGGACCAGGCTGCCCAGGGAGGTTGTAGAGTCTCCTTCTCTAGAGACTTTCAAAACCCACCTGGATATGTTCCTGTGTGGCTTGCCCTAGGTGATCCTAGGTAGTCTTTATCTGGCAAGGGGGTTGCCCTCAATGATCTCCAGAGGTCCCTTCCAGCCCCTGCCATTTTATGATTCTATGATTTTAATCACAGTGTACATTGCCAGTTGGGGAATCTCACTTAACACATTCTTATACCTTTGTTTTTATTACTCTCCTTTCATGACATGGAAAACAAACTTACATATCAGCTACAGAGTGGGCAATACCTCCAGATAATAAAACAGTGGCAAACTCTTTCTCTGAACCTTCATTTCTCCAGTAGTTCCTCTGCACTCTCAGAGCTGTCTCTTTCCTCAGGGGTATTTCCCAGCAATGCCACTATATTGCCTTCCTCCTGCTCCCTGTCAGTGACTGGGTAGACAGGGGAAGAGTTACACATTTTCATCGTTTTATTCGACTGCAAGGTTTATATGCAGAGTTTTCAGTATTTCCCTAAGTACAATATCAGGCAACTTAAAAGTTGATGTAAATTGAATTGTCTTTGAATTAAAGGATTCTAATTCTTTTTGAATGTGTTATTTCTTCTTCCAGATAGAAAGGCATTCCTTCATCTTTCTGCATTTTACTTAAGATAGTATATAACTTTACATATACGTGAAGACCATTCATTTTTCTTTCACGGTAAAGCATGTAAAATTATGACATTTAACTAATTATTTATTATGTGATAATTAGTTTTTTTCTTGTAGAGGTGCAATAAGTTCTGTGTAGTTGGAAATAGGAATTCAACTACAGGAAGGTCAAGAAAGCTGAAGTACTCCAGTCAAAATCCTAAAGGAGGTGTTAAAAAGATGGAGAATGACTATTCTGAGAGGTACAGAGCGAAAGGACAAGAGGCAATGTCACAGCTTTCAGCAATGGAAATTTTAACTGCATATCACGAGAAAGAAATCATTTTCACAATTAGAATGGTTAAGAACTAGAGAGGTTGTGAAATTTCTATCCATGGAGACTTCTGAAACTTGACTGGCTAAAACTCTAAGCAACCTGATCTAACTTTGAAGTTGGTGCTGCTCTGAGCAGGAGACTGGATTAAGTACCCTCAAGAGGTTTCTTTCAACATGAATTTGTCTGATTTTGTGGATCTAAGTTATATTTGCAGATATTTTGGGTGGGTAGGAGAAAATGTGTTCAGAAACATTTGATTTCCCTTAAAACTTCTGGCAGAAAAAAAGCTGATTATGTATTTTTCTTTAGTTTACATTTTAATAGCTACAATACATTCAGTTCTTTGTCTCATATTCAATAATTACAATTTTAAATAAGTGTATTTATTTAATCTTTTCTATTTTTTCATGTTCCTCCTGTTGCAGCTCAGGACAATATAGGAAAGGAAGTAACCTCATTTGAATGCAAAGAGCAATGTTTTTTTCTTTTTAAAAGAACAGTAGCTTGCAACTCAGATCTGTAGAATTTGTGCTAAATTCATGACAAACTACACTTTGCATATGGTGAGCTATGTACATACTATGGCCACTGTGCTATAGGGCTCTTAAGGTGCCCTGGTTCTGTACATAAGCTTTCATAGCATTATTCTGCTTGTTTTCAGAGCAAAGGTGAAGTACGTGATTTACTGGTATGAAGTATGGAAAATAATGACATAATGGCCAATGAGGATAAAACAAAATATGGAATGGCTACACATGATAAGAAAAGCACTTCTTTTTTGTCATGTTGCCCCTTTATTAAGCTTTTTCTGACTGCTACAATACATGGAGTAAGAGCCAGTAAGGCAGGCTCACTCAATTCCCAGTAGGCTATTCTGTACAGAGATTAAGGATCATGAAAAGAAAAAAAATATATAGCTATGATGGCATAATTATAAGCTATCTAAAAGGAATATACAGAGCACTAAAATATGCTTACATATATGCTATATGCTTAATTCTGGCATTTTGTGATAATGGAGTGTTTGACTTTCAAACATTTAATTTTTGTGTCAAAAGCCATATAAATACAACCTTATGATTTAATATATTAAATGTAATCTTTGTATGTTATTAGGTATAAAGAAGAAAGGTGTCAGGTATGCCACAAAAATAAAAACTAAGTCAATTTTGACAGTTAAAATGAGGGGTTTTGAGTGTATTCTTGGTCATGTTCACATATTACTATAAGATCTATCACAGAGCTCAGCCAGGCAGCAGTGGGAGAAGATCTCATGTATCTGGTCACACAAATAGGGTTGCATGCAAGGAGAACCAAAAGTACTGGGTGAAGGAAGGGACCATTTACAGCAAAGGCTGATTTGGATCTTGAACCTCAGCTGGTCCCCCTCATCCAGCACACAAGTCCAGCCTCCACTTTGATTTCCAATAACTGAAAACAGCTGCATTTCTACACTCCCACACTTGTCATGGGACCAGTGCAACCTCATCCATGCATATTTTGCAGTGAAAAAATGTCTATTTATTTTTAAACTGAAATGGGAGTTTGATCATTCTTATTCTGCTTCTGTTCTGCTTGTGGGATCCTTAGACATTATGAGAAGTTTTTAAATGCCTTGAAGCAAGAGTGCTGTGTCTTCATCACATGAGCATTTGCAGCACTCTTTCTATTGAGGGTCTTTATTCAGAGGTTGCTGTTACTCCCATAGAAGTAAATGGGAGTTTTGTCTGAAGAAGAAAGTAAAAAATGCTAAACAGACTGTTAACTTTTGTAGAGTTTTAGCAGCTTTGTTGTTGTTGTTCTGAGATAGCTGAATCTAGTTCCTTGTGTCCTTTCTTGCTATATTTAAACAAATCACTGAAATATTAAATTTTCTCAGAGATGCTTTCTATTATGTTTTCCTTTTTGTTTCAGTAGTGTACTTCAGATACACCTCATTCAAGACAAGATGTTATGCTTTTCCTGTTCTACATTTTCTTAGCCACAGGCCAAAATAAATATTACCACTCTTGAAACCTTAAAGCCCTACTTATAATGAGTATGGTGTTCACCAGCAAGAAAAACAACACAGACACTAATTAAATATTATTGAAGAATAGTACTGAAAAGTAAGTCTAAGAAGTAGATTGTCTAGGCATCCATTCATAGATCCACATAACAATCAAGGTTAAGAACAAGTGATTGCACTTCCTCTTTGTTATAAACCTTTGTTACAAAGCTATAAATATTTCAGCTTGCTGTGAAAGAGTTTCAGCAAAGACAGCTGTAGCCTCTAGGACAGAAAATACTTAGTGGGATGCCGTTTTCTACAAGATCTATGATTGCAATGATGTATAATGCAAACAGATTTGCATGTCTGTTCACTAATAATCCCTGAGCATCCTCAGTCTCTTCAGAGATGATCACCTCATTGTTCTAAATATTTTTGAGTCTTTGCAGGCCTATTTCACTGTAATAAGGTCAAGCTGTAAAAATGTCTTGACTTCCACCCCCACAACTAAATTAAAAGAGGATGAAGCTAGCAAGACTTTTGTAATAAGGTACATTAACAATTGAAATATGTCCTCTCCATTGAATCAGCAGGTGATGATGGAAAAACTGAGGTACATACACATAGAATAAGAGCTGTTCTCAAGACTCTGAAAAAAAAGCCTTTCTTTTATTTTATTTGGTAGAAAAGAAATAAATTATACATATAAAAATAAACTATACCCAGCTGAACTATTATTAGGCTGTAATTTTAACCTATCAATTCCTAAAGCCATGCTGTGCAGCATCCTCTCTCATGGTTTACAACCTCAGAGGCATCCCTCTAGTACTTACCTAAAGGTTATTTTTTATTCTCTATTTAGAACTGATTCAGACCCAGAAGCTTTTCTCAAGGTTCTATGTGCCATTTCAAACACAAGAAAATACACAGGAGTATCATCACAGATTTGAAGCTGCAGTTATTCCCACATGAAAATATAAATAATAAAGAAGATTCAGTGCAAGATGCATGAATGTGACTGAGAGATATAAAATTTAAAAGGATCTATTTTGTAAGATACCTACATCTGTAAAACAGTTGGAGCCTCTGAAGGATCTAGAACAGGAGGATAAGTTTTAGTCATCCAAACAGCTCTGTATCTTTCCATTAGACATGTAGTTCTAGGCCCTAGATCTGGCAGATTTGATCATGTGGAGAAGTTTTGATGTACCATTCACAGTTGAAAGGGAGAGAAGAGTGATGTCCCATGTGTGAATTAGACCTTTTGTAGATAATGAATTTATCTGTACCTATTTCTTCAATTAATTTTCTACAGATATTTCCTTTTGTCCCTCTCTTTACCAATGCTGTTGTTCTGAAAACCGGTTGAAGCAGAAGGAATATACTCTACTGGGTATTTCAAGTCATATCATATCACTAGAACAAATAATACCTCTAAAGACTCAATAAAAATTTGAACTGCATCCAAATATAAGCTTGAACCATATGGTTGCTTGGGAAACACCCTAAATGACACAGCTCTAAACTTCAGAAAAAGTCAGTTCCAAGTTTAGATACTGGGTTTGACCCATCTTTATTCCAATGAGTACTTGCTAGTGCTCTTAAACTCTTTTTTCTACCCATGAAAACACAGAGCTCAAACAGCTGCTTTTCCTTCCTTCTCACCTCCTTTCACTTACCCATGCATGATAAGCAACCCAACATTTATAAGTTTAGGAAAGCAGGTGGCTGAAACAAGCAGGTGAAAAGAGGGTGGATTGGTGCTGGTTTTGTTATATATGTTCACTTAGCAATACAGCAAGCCTTCTAACAACAACAAAAAGAAGATAATATATGCAATTTCTTTTATTTACTACCTTTATGCCAAGATTTTAATAAGACTGGGCATGTTTGAAGGTATAAAACCCAGAAAGTGTAATGTTTTACCTGCAGAAAATTACTTCACACGCTCAGGAAATGAAATTCTGATCCTTTTGAAGTCAGTATGTTTTGAAGAAACAGAATACATGGGGATAAAGTATCCCAGTCATTAGTAATTTTTGTACTTTGAGCGTGATTTGAGAGAAAAGACAGGTATCTTTGCCTTATTTATTTTTTTTCTACAATTGACTTTGACTTCCTGCATCTTATCATATCAGTAACTCACAAAGGATCAGACAATCACTTCCACAATTTAAGGTTGAGCTAAAATCCCTTTAATCAGGGACAACTAAACATCTGAGTCAAGAAGAGAATGTGATCTCTTTCTTGTGGGATTCTGCTCGATGGTCAGTTCACACCACTCTGAGTATAACTGTGAATGGATATCAATATTGAGACTCACTTGAAGATTATTACTTAAAAAAAAAGAAAATAATTGTTACCACTGCTAATCTTTCATCCCATAAATTGATGGTCATCTGGGAACACCTTACCAAGCAGGAATTTCAGTCTGAGATATTGGATAGAGCCTGTTACCCACTGCCACTTTATGTGTTAATACTTACAGTGTCAATAAAACCCTATAAATATGTCACTCTTAGGACGATATATTTTTCCTATGGATTTTGACTGTGTATAAGTGTTCAATCATAATGTTCCTACCAGGAGCACAAAGTCAAAAAACACTGCTGTAGCCAAATGGCAATCTATTCTGGCACCTGAGTTTACATTTTCATTTAATGAAAGACACTTTGTTTTACAGTAATTATTCTGTGATATAAGACCCCTGAAAGGAATCAAGCTAAGTAACAGCAAGCTAAATGGTACAAAAAAAAATATTTGTTTACCCTTGAGATGGTAATCTTTTTCATTTATGAAATCACTAATTAATATGTCTCATAGAGGTGAAATTTGCATTGCAGAATTACTGAGGGGGGCAAAGAGGTAATTTCCTATTAAAACGTATATGTCACTACTGTTGTGGGCATCATTAAACATTTCTAACATACTCAGGATACTCCAAATGTCCATCCTACTCCCCTCATTCCAGAAAACACTAAGAGGGTCAGTCAAACCAAACACAGCCTTTTGACTGGGGCATGTTAACAAACCGATGGCTTAAATGTATCCAATGGTAAATTACCTTTGAAAGGTCCCCAGCCTCCAAATAGAAGCAGATGACAAACACGTTCCATGTAACCCAAAGGACCAGCCAGCCAGCATACTGAAGGGAGGAAGAGAGAAACAGTGCATTAATAATTTCACTATCATCTGAGTTATACCGACTTCATTAGACCATTAGTTCAATCCAAGACAAAAACTATAAATATGGTGCATATGAATAAAAATGTTTCATAGAAAAGAGCATCAAGAATAAATTTTCCCTTCACAGAAACAGCCTAGAGTAACTTAGTGAGTATTGAGTCACACCAGAAAATCTGTCTGAGAAAAAAATAAACGGGTGATCTGACATTTGAATTTGAGTGTAATCTGGATTTATTATTATTGTTCAAATGGGGAATATTGCAATATCAAGAGAGGCATGTAATATCAATTGTATGTGAGAAGTGTTTATTCAAATAGTTATTCAAATATAACTCGCTACATAATGAAGTCTAATTGAAATACGCAAGACTTCAGATTTAGTCTCAAGAAACTAAACTTATACATATAAAGCCAAGAAAACTACCTCATATATATATATATATATGTTATTTTGCAGCATTTCTACAAGATATGGAGGGATTTGGTCATGACGGCTGCCTCTATCAATATACTTTGTGCCATTCCAAAGCATGGTTCATAATTATTCAACACCTTCAGGAATAGACTGCATTTAAAATTGTCAGTTTCTTTGTGTTGTTTCTTTTTGTTTTGTTCTGTTTTGTTTCACTGTGCACAGGAAAAGTGTTAATGCTTAAGCAATATCTGTTCACTGATGGTTGCCAAGATTCTTATTTACATATCTGATGTTAAGTAATAGAGTGCATGTTTTCTCTCCTCTTGTCCACTACTTGGCTGCTTTTTGGTATTCATAAGACCTTATGTGCTAGGACTGGAAGCTACATTTCCCTGACGTAACACTGGAGGATCTTGTATAATAAAGTTTGTCCTGCTGTTGCTACTCTTACCTAATGTTTGTGCTTGAGAACTTCCCTTGACAAATTATTCCATCACCTAATAAATGTCAGGATCTACAAATGTTTTTCTAATGGCTGTTATATCTATCCTCTAGTTGTTCACAATTCAATTCTACATGTTTGCTAATTTAATCCTGCAGACCCACGGCGCTACATATGTGTGAAATACAACAGAAACATGACACTAGTCCCTGCCTGTTATACCTGAGGGTTATTTCTTCCTTTTATATCACCAACCTATTTCTCTCAAGTATTTACAGACTTGCTTTTCTTGTTTTGCTGTCTTTTCTCTAAACCATACTGATTAAGCTTTGTTAAAGTACTTTTCCAAATCAGGAAACACTGGTTTTTGCACACTTCTGTGTTATAACACTTTCTGAATAAATATTTTAGACTGTGCACTATCTATCTCCTACAAAAAAATACATGACAAACCATTGTTTGTCATGAATGACAACCTCATTCTCTAAATTCAGTAACAACCTACGTAGGATTCTTCTTGCACTTCTCTTGGAAGCGCTATTTTGTTTCAGATTGTCCATCATTCAGCATGCCATTTTCTACTTAATCTTATAGATACTGTGAAAATAATACAATTCTGTCCTTTCTCAGGAGCTCTGAAGTGAGACTATATCCAACATGAGTAAAATTTAGGCCTGTTCCGATTTCTTATTTTTATAGATAAGCAAATAATTGCCAATCAGTGTAGCTATTAGGTAGACCATGTGCAGATTTTAAAAGGATTATGATAAACATGATCTAATGGAAGCTAACACTGTTTTAAAGATTTGAATTGCTTTATGCAGAAGTAATTTTAGGTCATTTAAAGCATACAGATTATATATACTTTATATGACAACTTTTTCTTGTCCATAGATCTGGTCACAGATGACAGACTTTTGTAGGTCAAGAGGGACCCTCTGGAGATCACCTGGTCCAATCTCTGCTCAAAGCACAATGAGCATAGATCAAGCTGTGCAGTGAGTTGTCCATTTGAGGTCTGAACATCTCCCAAAGGGAGACTTCATGACCTTTCTAATGCGCATTTACTCTCTGAGTGCAGGCTGCTCCTAAAAATTTGGAATATAGGAACTAAATTCAGATGCATGTTTTTAACACATTTTTATTTATTTTCTACACCCAACTCTGAGACATTAAGTATGTTGAGCATTTCATTTTCCTGTACCTCGCGCATGGTACATCCAGCTTCGTATGTAACCAAGAGAAGGAAGGAAAAAATAATTTAGATTCAATAACCTGAATTTGTCGATTTTTTTCTAGCTTTGCAACATTTTAACTTGCTGGGTTTTGACAGTGGTTTTAATACTTCCATGTTATATACAAGTATAAATATACTCTGATGGATTTAATATAGGTATTCCTTCTGATTTAGGAAAATAGATGGATTTCTTATAGGAGAAATTCTAAATACTGAATTTAGACTAGTTTTTCAAAGAAATGAGACAAGCAGTAATAACCACGTGTGATGTCTGTTCCCTTGAAATAACTCCTGTGTTCCTCAACAATTTTAAGCAAACTGGACAAAAGAGTAGTAGATTCAAAGATATTTTTCACAAAAGTTTCAGAAAAATAGGTCCACAAATGGAAAGAGATACTCTATTAAGTCTTCATCCAGAGCAAGACAGGATTATCTTCTCTCAGTCAACAGGAAGGGGAAAAAAATGTGGGAGAGAGCCACTGGAAACTAGGTTTCATTAGATCAGCTGTTCATGGCACAACTTGTCACAGTGCATGGAAGCAACAGCTGACTAAAAAGGTCCCTGTGCACAGCACATCAAGCAGAACACTCCAAGGCACTTTGGAACTGCTTTTCTCAGCCGAGACCCTTATGCTTACATGAAGAAGTAAAAATTCTCTTTTCCACTGTCTATCACTAAAAGAAATGACAAATTTATCTGACTTTTAGATAAGCTCTTTCAACATTCATCTGCTGTTATTGGACTAGAGATAAGGCTTTAAAATGTCTTTTAAAAGTATATTTTAAACTGTTTCCTTTCGAAATGTTAAGTGTTTGCTGCCTGAATTCTATGGATAAACACTAAGTATAATTGCCTTGAAATATAAGGATGCTTCTGCTTCCCACTGCTTTTTATTTCAGATGCTTCAGATCTAGCACAACTCTTATCTCTGGGTCACATGCAGCCATAAATGCCTCTTGTTGTCTATGTGCTTCAGCAAAGTGTTGCTGAAATTCGGCTCTAAAGGTCTGAGACAATGAAAAAATCCCTCCCGTACTCTTTATTATATGTATCTAATTAGAAACACATTTTATAAGAGTTCTTCAATGGGCTATAGCTGTATATTTTTCTCATGTGTGGGAGTTCAAGACAGCTGCATTATCTGACAGAAGCCACCACAATGCTGCAGCAGTCACACATGAACAAGACAAGAACCTTGATGAACACGCACTTGATGAACGAGGAGATACTGACAGGAGGCATAGCAATAACAACAGAGTTTACTATTTCTGTGTAAATCCACACAGGAAAGAGCTATAACTAGAAGGCTAAGGCTGAAGTTTTAAATACTTATCTTGCAAAATTGTAGCCAATCAGTATAAATACAGCTCTTGCATTGTAGAATGTGCTTACTATCATTCAAGTAAACATGGATTTATAACCCTCTACAAAGAATTGTAAGAATTACCTACTTTATGATTTATTGATACTGTGTAGTTACAGGTTTGGAAATTTGCTATGAATCATTCCAAATTAATATCGTGGGGGGGTTTTCCTGGGGAATGGGAAACTGAAGTATTAAAATATTTGTAACAGTACTAAGAATCTATAGATCTCTCTCCACGCTTCTCTCAAAGTGGGCTAAATCACATTTTCTCCATTTTACTGACATTGAGGCTGAAGGACAAAGAAACTAGACTTAATTCTACAGCTCAGTAGCAAAACGATCACAAAGGCACAAGAACCAAATGTCCAGCTAGCCCACTACTCCATCTGGTCACCAGAACTCACATCTAGTGCTCTTGTCACTTTGCCTGAAAGAGAAATATGTCACAAATTATTTGAGTATAAACAGAGAGCAACTCTGATACTTAGGAAATTTTAAATTTAAGCTTTTTTTTTTTTTTTTTCCACAGAAATTTACATGGCATTTGTCTTGCTCCCAAATTCTTTTTGGATATGTGAGTTAATTACAGTCACATTTGACTGAGGGATAGAAGGGCTTCAGACCTACAAGATATTACATTGTGCAATTCAAAGCAATTGGATTGTTGTTGGGATTAGGGTTTTTTTTGTGGTTTTGTTTGTTTTGTCTTTTTATTTTTTATTTTTTTTTTAGAAATGTGAACAATTTTAGTTTCAGATTCTTACAAATCTAAAAATATCGTATCCCAAGATGCTTCCATGCTCCAATCAGGAAACAGAAATTAAATGCATTTCTGAAATTGTATTTACTACATTTGTCATAGTCATTGAAAATTTGATTGTTTATGCTACCTGGGCAACAGTACTTGAATTGTTCAAAGATTACCTTGAGCTCAGCACGTCTGGAAAGAGCACCTCTTTCCAATAATATGGTAACAACTGCCAATAATTATCATTACCTTTGCTTCTGAAGTTATTTTGCTCTGATTTCCTCTATGAAGATACTTTACTTAGAAATACAGACTTTTCAGACTTATCTTTTCCCCATGAAATCTGATAAGCGGAATTCTGAAAACTTGGCACCAACGTACTGATAACATTCAGCTAATCTTTGAGGTGCCTACAGCTCTGCTTACCTTTGAAAAGTCCCTCTGAAACAGAAATAACTATTTGACAAAGTCAGATGTTCCTAAGCAGCAAAGTCCACGGTTTAGTTGTCTTAAAATTCTGCGGTGTTGCCTGTTCAAACCTTTTCGGCATCAAACAGCAAATGTTCTACCTTTTTTCCACCTTCCTGGAACTACTAAAAGACCTCACCTAGACTTCCCTGGGAGACGTCCGTTTGAAGTGGCAACAATAGAATCATAGAATTGTCAGGGTTGGAAGGGACCTTAAAGATCATGCAGTTCCAACCCCCCTGCCA
>JAAGNO010005894.1:20285-37677 GCA_033439905.1 Ceryle rudis | reverse complement strand
GCCCCTGTACTCAACACTCCTGAGACCACACCTTGAGTACTGTGTCCAGTGTTGGGAACCACAGTACAAGAAGGACACTGAGGTGCTAGAGCGGGTCCAGAGAAGGGCAATGAAGCTGGTGAGGGGTCTGGAAAGCATGCCTCATGAGGAGAGGCTGAGGGAACTGGGCTGGTTTAGTCTAGAGAAGAGGAGGCTGAGGGGAGGCCTTCTTGCTCTCTACAACTACCTAAAAGGAGGTTATAGTGAGGCTGGTGTTGGTCTCTTCTCCCAGATTACTAATGATAAAACCAGAGGAAATGGCCTCAAGTTGCATCAGGGCAGGTTTAGATTAGATATTAGGAAGAAATTCTTCCCTAAGAGAGTGGTGAGGCACTGGAACAGGCTGCCCAGGGAGGTAGTGGAATCATCATCCCTGGAGGTGTTTAAAAAACAAGTAGATGTAGCACTTGAAGCTATAGTCTAGTGGATAGATAGATGTTAGGATGAAGGTTGGACTTGATGGTCCTAGAGGTCCTTTCCAACCCTATAGATTCTCTGATTCTATATATTGATGGGAGGCAGCTAAACACCCTAGATGAGCAGTGTATCTTTTTCCCTGCTCTGCATGCATATTTCTAATTCAACTCCCCCTCTCTCCTGTTCTATCCTCCAAACCTGGCTAGTGCTCTTAACCACTATGTCCACAAGCTTCCAGGGCACACATCTGCTTGCAGCTGAAGTGAGGTCAGCAGGCTTGGAAAGGGCAGCACACCCTGCTTTCCCCCTCCTCGCCCTACATCAGAGCAGGTGCCCAGCTATTTGCAAGGAGAGATGTGGCAGCGGGTAAAGAAGTGTCCTTTGGTCCATTCCTGTGCAGCACAAATGCAGCAGAGAGGAGGATATTCTGCAGGCTATGGTTTTCCATCAATTTTAAAGTTCTGTTTGTGATAACCATGGGCATAGGTCTGGGCAGAGATTCTTGGTAATACAGAAGAACCATTTTGCTGTGGATAACTTGAGACGCAGCTCTGAGAACCAAAGTAAAAACCATCAAAGAAGGAACCATCCCTTAAGACTGTCCACAGATTCAGAAATGGCTAGAGCACAGCTAGGAGTGCAAGCAGCACAAATCTCAAAGACCAGGCACCAAACCTATGGGAAGTTCATGTGACCAGGAAGAAGAGAAGGTCAGATCTGTGAGCTGGAAGTGTTTGGTAACATGAATGAGGGGAGCTGTGGAGGGAAAGCAAGCACCTCATGGTAGCAAAGCCTCTCTGTTCTTGGGAGTTGGATGGTAGCCTTCACCCAGGTTTTCAACAAAGACCCCACTGGATTTTTTAAAAATATCCTTTTAACTGTCCTTCCTACTTTTGGAGATGAAAAGGCAACTAAAAGCCTAAATCAGATGCAAGTGACACTTCAGGATAATTTAAACAGTTATGCGGGAACAAACTGAGACACAGTGATTAGATTTTTGTAATTTGGACAAAACACTCAGTAACATATACTATTTTTTGACAGTCTATGGAAAGAAATCAAGGGGTCTAAAGTTCTGGGAAAAGTTGGACCTTGTTTTGACTTTTGGTTGGTTGCCTTTTTTCCTGTAACTGATTTTGTTTGCTGTGTGCATTCAGAATGCAGTGTGCCTTGCCTGCCCTGGTGAGTCAGACACTGTCTTACATGTGTAGCAAAGATTGCCCACAGAAAGTGATCCAGTGAGCTTTTTGCATGTACAGGCTAAAACACACAGACTCTGTTCTCTTCTGAAAAATTCCTCCAGACTATAGTGGCTGTATTTTTTAATTGCAGGTTCTGACTTTTCTCCAGAAACATGATCAAGTTCTCACTGATGATTACTAAGACTTCTGAAGTTCTCACACAGGCAATCTTTGATATGAGAAAGTATAAGAGCTGTAATAATTACCAGTATAGAATGGAAGTGCACGAATTAGCACAGAGACTCAAACTGACTTTTTTAACATGTGAGAAAATCTGCAGTTAATGGGTAACCTCCTGCTTTCTCTTTGTTAATGTTGATATAGAAGGTTATAGCTGAGGGTGAAATTAATAAAGTGGAGTGGTACAAGTGAATCATAGAATCACAGAATTATTAGGGGATCGTCGAGTCTAACCTTCACCCTAACGTCTATCTATCTATCCACAGTTCCTACTGCAGAAAGAGAACAGTCAAGATTTTATGAGCAAGAACACAAAAGACGGACAAAAAAAAAAAAAAAGAGGAAGAGGTTCAATTGCAAAAAATACTGATAGCTATACGAAGGCTGTATTTAAAAGATCAAAGACACAACTTTACAAATAAATTTTGGAAGTTGTTTACAAACAACTGAGAAGTTGCATGAAAGAAACCAGATTACTTCTTGCAACAGAGATAAATGATAAATATTCTATATTTTTCCACATTTGCTTTACTAATCAAATAACAGTTATTTTCTGGTATCATCTATTTCTCATAATTGAACAGATTTTTCTTAATGCTGTCAGGACAGTACCACAGTAGTAAAGAGTTACTTAGCAACATCCTGATATTGTAAATACAGAGCATGTATTCATTATCAGAGTAGAGTGATTTCTTTGATGTGTACAGTGACAGTGTGATATCTTCAGCATAGCAAAAAGTGTAAGAAAGAGCTTTTGAGTTCTTTTTTTACCAAATGCTCTTTTACAAAGCCGGCCCTAGTTTTAAACTGTCTTGACCTAGTCTCTTGTCCTATAGAGCTGCAAAGCCTACAGAATAGTTAGACCAATATCAGAGGCCTATAGTTTGACCTTCAGCATGTTGCTATGCAGTGTAACAGGATTATAACACTGCTTAGACAAAACATAACTAGGCAGGTGTTACCAAAAAAAAAAAAACAAAACAAAACAAAAACTATTGGCAAAAATTACACAACTAAACTGGGGCAAGAATATTGCTCCATGATTGATATTTGCTCCACAATTGACTACACCTACCATTAAGCAATTGCTCAGAGAGGTCCACAGACCAGGAAAGATACAGTAACTGGGAAGATGCTCCCCTCACCATCAGTCTCATCCAAGATCACCAGCCATCTCCAGCCAACAGTGAGGATGGCATAACTCTACCTTGGAGGATACTTGGCCATGGAGGACTTCCAGGGATGCCTAAGACCAAGCTCACATGGCCAGAGCCACTGCATTCAGTACCCTGCTCCCTTGGAATGCTGAAAGCTCTGCTCATATCTAGACAGAAGTGGAGAGAACTTCTTTTATTTGATGTTGTAGTGTTCTTTGCATTACTATTTACTGTTTCATAGAGACAATAAACACACAGACTTCTTTTCATGGATGCAATTATAGTATAGCAATTAACATATGCACTTAGTATGTCCTGACTCAAACCATGACACCACGTTCCAAACACCTTATACAGGAGTAACAGTATTATATGGAGCCGCAGATAAAAATTATGACAATTCTGTTTCTTTGGTAATATAAACTAAATTGTGCCATTGCATAGAACTACTTCAACTGTAGAGGCCTTCTTAATGTTATAATTTGTAATGCACTTTTCATAAAATTTACCATTTCTATTTTTTTTTCTGTGTTTTGAATTTACATGGCCTCAACTTTGTATCTGAGAGGCACAGAACGCAGTCTGGTGGAATGAGTATTAAAACCTTATCTCCTAGCTGAAGATGTGAAGGCACAGATTATTCAAATGATTTCTCCATGGTCACACAGACATTCTAGGAAACTGATGCTAAATCATCTGAAACATTGGGCTGGTCCTTAGGCTAATTTCTGAACCCTCTTTTTATCACTTGCCTCATATTCCAGTTTCTTGCAGTGCCCTGTTTCACAAAGCTGTGTCACAAAGCCAGTCTACAAGGAGCGAGATCTGGCAATACTCAAACATCTTGTCTTAACTTGCATATTATTTATTACAACTTAACTCTCAAAGCCACAACAAATAAAAGTCACCAAGTCTACACTGACCTTTTGAGGCTTTTGTGTTTAACAAAGCAGCTAGCTTGCAGACAGACTGTTGTGTCTTTCTTTATTATTATTGTTTTACTTCCCTTGAAACAGTATCTAAATGTTCTTTTACAAATACTTGGAAAGATCATTTAGATCATTCAAACATCGGCATCTTCTGCACACTAGCTGTCTTTAATGTCCTTAGGTCACTTTTCTCCATCAGTCATTGAATAAATGAAAAATATGGGTGGAAGGTAGTTTATAAAAACTTCTCTATGTGTGTGTACAAGCATATCTGAGAGATATGCCATAATTCAGTATTATAAAATACACCCCCAAAAAAAGTACCCGTTTTCTTGTAAAGTCTCCTGGTTTCCACTTATGCATCACTTACTCAGTATGTGTTACAAACGAGCGGAATATGGTATGTATCCTGCTGCAGCTGAGTTCTTTGACATTGTACCTTTACCTTGAGCATTTTTATGTACCTAGGTTGCATCTGAGCCAGAGCTTGCCCACAGTCTCTAGCTGTGGGTGTCTCTGTTCCATAGGATTCAGCCCAGACACAGAGAGCTGTTTGCCCTTACCAGTGCAGGCATTTGCTTTGTTTGTCTCTCTGCCCTCACATGTAAAATAACATCAACAATTACTTACCTGTGTTTTTGAAGGAATCTTTTGAAGGAATCCCTTGGCATTATGCACCCAGGTGAATGCAAGGTGGCATTATGCCAGCTGCCTATGGATCAGGCCAAGGCATAACATGCTTTTACTACAGCTGGAAGTTTCAGGTGACTGTAAGTGAAAGCTGTATGCCTGTCTCCTCTAGTCTCTTTTGAAGAACCCAGCCTAAAAAGTTCTGTGTAAATTAGTCTATTGTAATACAAAATCCTCCTGAGAATATCTTTTCTATTCCCAGCTAAACATTTGCTGTCTTCTTTGCCAGTGCAAGTGAGCTGGTCCTTTTTGCCTTCATATGTGCTTGGTTTGGAAATTAGCTTAATTCTACGGTTTTTGTCACTGAGATTTCTGGACAATCATTGCTAAGACAAGAAACATTAATTCTTCGCGGTGAAGCTGGTACATTAGGCTGAGACTTCACAGTGTTCCCACTGTGATGAGGGTCCAAAGTAAAAGGAGGAAATAAAGTTCAATCTTACATATATATGGTCATACGGGCTTTCCATAACATTGCATACTTCTTAAAAAAAAAAAAAAAAGATCTTGCAATATTCAGAGATACAGAACAAAAGCCTTTCTAACACTGAGTACTTCTAGAGCAATACTAATGAAAAAATAGTGAGTAACAGGACTTAGGGACAGAATGACTCCATACAAACAAGTTCTGTTCATGCGAGTGATCTTCTGTGTTACCTCGACCACAGCCTAATCCCTTTGCTGTGCCTGGATTTCCTTTTCTCTTTCCTAGTTAGCTACTGAGTCCTGCAAGGGAGAGACACACAACATCTACCACAATGAGGTCATGATCACTGTGAGGGATTCTCACAGTTTTTGCAGTAATTCTCCCTTTCTAGTGGCAGAAATGCATTAAACTGTGTTTAAATCAAGCTAGAATCTCTGGTTTTTGGGGTTTTTTTTCTCTTTTGCCATTGATAGTCTTTGGAAGTCCGTGATGATTTTTTCCTGCATAGCTGACACTGTTTTGTTTTTATTGCTTCTGCACAGGCAGTGGAATTTGTAAGTGGGTATATCCCACTTAGCTTGTAAAGAAAATGGAGCCCTGTCTCTAGCAGGCTTCACTCCTCTAGAGGGAACTCTTACTGTGTTTTAAATCTCTCCATGCATTTCACTACAAATGCTGCAGGCTGGCCAAGATGAGGGAAGAGCTACAAGCTCTTTTGCTAGAATGAAAGCTGCCAGAATCCCACTTACTGGAAAGCAGTAGTTGTCTTCCAGTGACAATGACTTCTAGTTGTGACAGAGCTCTGTTCTTAGCCTGGCTTTTCCATCCTTAAGAAACATGCAGAACACAGTGGTAAGTATCTCCCAGAGAGCTGCATTTAGATCTTCTCCTGTCCTGCTGCTGTGTGTGCTACATCAGGTATCCCATCTGATAGGTGAAGCTCGAATTCTGCTGTCTGTATACTGGCATCATGCAACAGAAAAGTTTGTCCTGAGGGTTTAATGCAAGAGATTGCCTGTGAGGTGGGAGGGAGAATTAGGGAAAAGTGTGGAGAACAGCAACTCTTCTGCAAATACTTCTAAACTCCAGCATCCCTCTATGAAGCTACCTTGTTAACTGCAAAGGTGGACGTTCATTTTCCCTAAAGACCCTCCCATGTTTATGTTCCCATAAACTTATGTGTGGTAGAAACCATTACTTAACTCAGTCATTTTCAGGCCTGCGTAGGCTTCAAATTCCATGGGTGGTAAATAGAGAAAAGAGGACTTCTCCATTGGAGAGACAACTTCTGCATTTAGAATAGTGTGGAGAGCAGTCTTTGCGGATATCATGAGGTCTCTGTTTTGGGATAAGCTGGTCATGGTCATTGTGGTGGATAAGTGCAGCTCTGTCACAGGACTGCAGTGGAATGACTGGGTAATAGGGCAGGCTCCTTTCCACTCCCCTCTCCAGTTCTGTGCCTTTCCTGAAGATCGGTGATCTGCCAGCTCATCTTATTACCCTTATATGGAAAAGTAATAAATCACCACTTCTGTTCATATTGCTTTGGTGCAGTGCCAGCCTTCCTACACTCCACAAATGTCTTTATAGGGAACAAGCTGTGACAGAGTTCAGATGAAAAACCCAGTGGTGCAACATTTCACTAGAATAATAAGGGAAAAGGGACAGAAGTGAATATAGAACTTTGGTCTGAGTCAGCATCCCCATCAGAAACAAGCTGGAAATTATAAAGAAGATAGAGAAAGTGTACAGCTAAGTCTGTTAGCATTTCATATCTTGTCTGCATTTTGCAGAATTCTCCAGTACACCAACCTGTCCCTCTGGTGTGAACTGCTTCCAAAATCCTGAAAGAAACAAGCATGTTCCAGCTTATAACTGAAGTTATGAGCAGTCTGAAATCTCCCCACTCAGCTGGGTAGGTTGGGTGGTTCAGAAGGCCTGTGTTTGCTGGAACTAGAAAGAAAAGCAATAATAAAACCACAGTTTTTTGTTCTTTTCAGGTTTTCTAGATGAGCAAAGATTTCCTGTAGGTCGGATTTCTTATTTACCATCTATGCTCTGCGAGGGAAAGGCATCAAAGCAATAGTCACCAGACAGGAAAAATATTATAGATCAAAGAGAAATTACACACATTCCTTGTTTGTAGGCAGCTGTATGTGAGGACCGCCTTGTGTTAGTGCTGCCAAAGGTATGTGATAGATTCAACTGTAACAACAAAAGTAATCACAGGAACTAATCTGATTCCATGAACCCTTCAAATGGATAAAGCAAGTGATCAAGTAGTGGGTATGGGCTATACTAAGTGGCATTCATACCATGCCTAAAAACTCAGTTCTTCCACCTCCTGATTCCCAGCTTATGTCCCATTTGTTTATGCTGTATGGCTCCCCTCAGGAATTGTATATTAGTTTTACGAGTGCTGAACCCAGCACTTTTTTGCTCTGCTTCATTGCTCTGACAAAAGTCACAACAGACACATGCCAGAGGAGTACACTCCTCTCAAGAAGAATGGATTAACAGAGCAGAGTTGTATCAAAACCTCACTGGTCCAGGGGAGAAGCTACTTCAACTATTTCCCTTCTTCTGCCCTAAACTGGATCTATTCATACCACAGATAAGGACAGGACCTAATTGGCATAGACTCAGTACTTTTTCATGTGGAATTGTTTCACTCACATTGTATATTTTGATCCATATCCCCAGAACTAAACAAGTAATTAACTGTTATTTTAACTGTATTTGTTCTGGGCAGTCATTCCTTTTTTCTAGCAAGAAGGGCCTTTTTGCAGATCACCATGACAATGATGGCACTGCCAGGTATGTACATGGCATAATGTCTGTCTTGAAAGGGGAAAGAGAGATTTGAGCATGGAAGTCCTGTTGAGACAAATCTAAAGGACTATCATCTGTGTGAAGTATAGTACAACTCAGTCCACAGAGTCATCCAGCTTAGATCTGTGCTCACAACAGTGACCTTTTCAGCGGGAATCACAGGAGATACATCACATGTGTGCAACATGATCAACGAAAGGACTTGAGCCCCGGTGTGAAATGGGGACTGAGCCAGCTGAGCAGTTGAATACACACCCTGCTAAACAGGCAGTGCACACTCACTTTTGCTACATCACAAGGCAGCTGGCTCTGTGTTTTTCGATTGCAGGTCCTCTGGAAGGCCTTGCAGAAGCAGGTAGCATGACAAAGCACTTGTCCTGCAGCAGTTTAAGCAGCAGTTATACATGCCACTTCTGGTTTGGTGCCATCTTCCTACTCCTGCATGCGCTTGCACTGGTGTGCTCTCCTCAAGTTCACAGCCCACCTCTCTTCACAGTCCTTTAATGAGGGCTGCTAATCATAAACATAGCTGACTGTGCTCTTTGCCTACTTTGGAGAGAAACAAAGGGTGGAAAATCCCATGAGTCTGCTGTGTGGGCAATCCCAGAACATACCTCACAGAGCAAGGTAAATTCATGTTCCTGGAACTTCTATTCCTCTGACAGTACACCTCATCCATCATGAGATCATCTTCCTTCTCTAGTATAGGGGAGAAAGAAACCTGAAACACAAAATAATCTGTGGAGACAAATGAAATAGCAAAATGCTTGTTTGTGAATCCCAGATTATCACATGGCCTGCCACTGAGCTACCGTACCTAAATATTCTCCCTTACTTTTCCTACACTTTCTCAGGACCTGGTACTTCTGCCTTCTGGGACTAAAGGGGAAGAAGACATCTTTCCCATGACAATATCTGTTACTTGGCACTGGGGAGAAGTCTATACATACAGCTTTTGGAACATAATGATTTCAGCCTTCCAGAAATAAGTTATCTTTGCCTCAGGAACAATATTCCCTCAGCAGGGAACAAATGAGAAATGTTTTCTCATGAACTGAGAAATCATTAAACCAAAACCCACTGAGTGTGAAGACATTCTTAAACTGTTAATCAGCCTCTGTCTGTCACCTCACTGTCCTGGGATCTGGCATCCTTTTAATGATCATTTACCCAATGAGACACTCAGGATGTGCCTACACAGTGAGTGGGTCTCACAGCAGAGTCTAAGTACACTGAGCCACAATGTAGGGAAAAAGTAGAGAAAAGCATTGCAAAGTCTTAGCTTAAAGTCTAACTCGTTCCACCTGTCAACAACTGAACATTCAAGGCCTGTGTACCTTGGGCTTCAGTGTAAACACTTTAGCAATAGCTGGTATCATTTAACACACTGTGCACCTTCATGCAGTTGGTGTGCAGTTAGATACAAAAAATCTTGCTTCTGTGCTAGACTTCTCAGTTTATCCAGAGGCCTTTATTTCATAAACTGAAATCCTCACTGTCACTACTAAGATTTTGAATTTCTGTTAAGGCAAAAAGTGTTAAATTTGTTAGAATAGAAAATCAAAGTTATTATTTGTCTATGTACCATATGGTATGTTTCACATTTTAGGGTTTTCCACAGACAAAGAAAAGAAAAAAGAAAAGGCCTCACCTCCAGCCCTTTTTCTGAGTCCAAGGAGCAGAAATAACTTTACAAATTTACAATTAGTTTTAACCTCCTCTTTAATGTTACATTAAGAACCAAGGCAAGTAAATAAACCTTGTTTAAGTGTACTAGATTTCCTCTAATCTATCTATCAGCTAGAGTATATGAGAAAAGCTAGGCCAGGTTACAGTTTTTCTAGCTGTCGGTCCTTCTCTGACAGTGGCTAACAGTAAATACGTGCAGAACAGAGCAAATTTAGCCAAGTTTCTCCAACATGCTTTCCCAGATACAGTCATCCAATGCCCAGGGATTTCCAGTACTACATACAGTATTGCTCTGTGTGACAGCCCTAAATAGAGTTTTGTTCCATGAACATGTCTGCTCACTTCTGAACTATGTAATCTTTTGGTATCTAAAATTCTTGTGTCAAGGTGTGCCACCTTTAAACTACATGTTCTGTGAAATACATCCTTTATTTTGTCTTGAGATTTTTGGTGTATCACAGATACATTACTGTCACCATCTAGACTGGAAGTGTGAGGGGGGAAAGCTGTACAGGGGTACATCCCAGACTGCTGCTTGGGTGAACCTATTAGATTAGCTGGCCATATAGCATGGATTTTGTGTATTGTGGTAGGATCAGAATAATAAATCCTGCTTTCTTGAGAATGCTCTGAAAGGTTTTCCAGACAAGAAGAGCACCTCACATAGCAGCAAAACAGTTGTGAACACCAGTCTGTGCAAAGGCACTTAGCAAAGTCCTTTCTTTCCCTCATGAGGCTGCTGTGGTAACGTGGGGAAAATGAGATTCATCCTGTCCCAAAGGATGCCTGTGGCCTTGAAGTCTTGAAGTTCAATGTTTTCCTGCAGAGTTATCGTTGAGAAGCAATGGGACAAGGACGGGAAGAAAGTGGAAGACTCACTGTCTTAACAGTGAGAAAGCCAAAGCACCGGCTGTAGAGTTAAGCCTGTTTCATGTGGAAAGTACCTCAAGACACTATAGAAATGCTGTGCTGCTCTCCTTAGCACAGCAGGGTTCAGCCTTTCAGACCCAAGGGATGCCACCCTGACAGTTCCCTGAAATGATGGAGTGAAGGATTGGTCAAACAACAATGTTGGTTTTTTCACTATTCTTTCCTAGGACTCAACTTAAAAGTGATCTTGAAATGGTTTTTGGCATCATACCTTTTCACAGTGATCTTACTTTTTAACACACTTGTATCTGAGGTGACTGGAAAAATAATTTCTACTCTTAATTATGTTCAAAGTACCTGTCAGGAAAAGAGCTAATGAAATATTTTTTTATGAGCACTGGGAGACCTGATTTCAATTGCTGAATCATCCATGGTCTCTGTAGGTGAGTCGTTTAATCTACCCCACTTTCTCTGTTCTGCATTTCTTAAATAGACTTTAATAAGAATAAAGCTCATTAATGATTGTTGGATAGGCAAGTTGTAGGAAGGTGTGGGCCCACAAGTGCCTAGATAACAAAGTGAGGAGAGGAAAAAAAATGTAAAAGGAAATAACATACCAGTTCAAACCTATGCTCACCTGCAGTGTCTTGGGAAAAAACCCAGGTTGTAACCTCCATCTAAGATTGTTCTTCAGACTGCCTGTATCCATAATCAAATCAACCCTTTCGGAAATGTTAATTCTAAAGCCAAGTGCTCAAAACAGCCTAGCATCTTGTCTCAGCACCAGACTGTGTGTTCACCCCTGCACAAGCAGCAGTTACATGCAAATAGCCATCCTGCCACTTCAACAGGAATTTATCCGAAAGTAACCTTTCTCCCCTCAAGCAGTGGCATTGTTTAATTCGCTTCTCATGTTAGTCTCACAGTGGGCTGCTTTGCGGTGGCTGTCAGGCAACAGCTATCCAAGTGAAAAGCTAAGCAGGGAAAGGAGCTTAGAGGAGTCAGTATGCAAATATGCATATAATCCATGTATAAATAAATTTGTATATATGTATACATAGTGATTGTAGAGAGGGGTGATACTAGGGAATCTCAGAAACTTCAAGCCTTGCTTTTTTTCTGGAAGCAAAAAGGCTTCATTTCCATGGTTGAAGTGGCTGATACGGGCTCTTTGACCTATATTTGTATATCTTCTTTACTTCTCTCTGTTTTCCCCCATGTGCCTCATTCTGGGAAAGCTTCTGCAGAAAGGGAACAGAAAACCTGAAGATGTAAAAGGGTTGGACTGTTATCACAAGGGAAAGAGGTCAGGAAGGCACTTGAAAGAGCTGTACTCCTGAGCATTCATCCATAGGCTAAAGGTGGCGGAGAAATTATGTTTGGGAAAGCAGTAAATGTGACAAAGATGCAGTAAGTAAGTTCTCACCACCCACTCATGCCATTTGCATGCCATTTCTTCCTAGCCTTTATTGTTTTCAGACTGCTTCCTCTTCCAAAGCAGGTGGTTCCTCTCTGCCTGCTGGTGCTACCTGCTCCATGACTAGCCACACCAGAAGAGGAAAGGCACATCTGCAGAGGCTGTGGATTTTTTGTATATGGTGTTGGGGTCTAGCTCATCAAAACTACTGTTAAAAAGAGCAACGGTCACTTTAGTTCCTCTTATAGCTTTCAGATAGCTCTAGGTCCTTCCTTCAAGATTCCCTCCCCCCACATCTCACTGAGCCCTCTATTCCTCTCACCAACTTATCTCCTCACCATGGGGCCTCTGAGGGGGACAAACAAGTCTCCCAGGAACTGATAATTTGTAAGAGCCATTTTCAACATGTGGTCAGCAACAGGCATGAAGACTACACACAGCTCTGAGAAAATAGACCAGGCTCAGGGCCTCTTTTCTTCCTGTGGAAAGTATATAAAGGAAATATCTTTTAGGGAGCAGTAGTCAAGGAGAAGCAAGGGCTCTTAAACTTGTTCACCTGATTCTGCCATTTACCAGGTGAGAACTCCAGATCTCCTAGAATAGCTGAAGCAACCCACTAACTGTGCCATATAACATGAAGAGGTTGTGCACAGCTGCTGGAAGCTTTCTTTGGCCAGGCCTGGCAGGAAACTAAAATACGTTTGTGTCTGTGTGTACCTACACAACTGTACAATACGTTGTAATACATGGAGCAGAGACAAGTCTAGCAAAGGAGATTAGCAATCCATTATTATTCTGTCAGGAGGACCTCAATCATCCACAGGGATGGTACAATGCCAGAATATTGGCCCTCGTGCAAGGTTGCCCTTGTATGCATATCTGTATGAGTGTATTTGGAAGTGCTGTAAAAGGCCATTCTCAGCTTCAGCTTCATTTTAAGGTATTTTTCAGTCAAAGAAAAACATCTGAGCCTAGAAACACTGTCTGTCAATTGAAATTTGTGAACACAAAAGAGTGGAAAGGATGAGATTCCTGAGTTTACTTTTACATCATCTATGCCTTTAAGGAAAACAGATTGTTCGTGATACCTGGGGGAGAAGAGGAAAATCTAGGGTGAGTAACAATGCAAGACAATAACATCTGTTAAAGGATGCAGTAAGAAGTTGAAGAGCTCAGATCTAGCTGTGCTGTCTGAGTAAGAAGGACGCAGCTAGCTAACTGCCACAACTTCACAGGGCTGGAAGGGTGAGCATGCACTGTATCCCCGCACTGCACAGGAGTGACTAGCTTATCTTCAGTGTTCAGTCTTCAGAGTACTGAGTTACTGGGAAAGCTTTTTTTTCCCCTTCTCTCTCTCTTTACCTCACTGGTTTTTAACTTTGACAAATGTGAAAGGTGCTGATAACTACTGCCAGGGAATGATACAGTATTTACTCACTCGCGCTCCCCCATTTGTGAATTTATTTGACTCAGCATTGTTAAAAAAAAAAAAAAAAAATATTTTTTAAATTAAATTTGTCTTTCACATACCAATGGCTCAATCCCAAATATTGACTGGTGTCTCCTCCTTCTCTGCATCAATCCTTGCTGCTTCCAGGTGCTCAGGTTGTTACACTGCACCTTTCTTTCTGTTAAACTTATTCTCAGGTTTGTATCCTGTTGTTAATTCAGCAGCGGTAGGAGGAATATAGCCATGTATCTTGTTGGGTTGCCTGTACTAAAGAGCTGTGTGCCTGGCTATTCTTTACAACACTTTACATGTCTGCGTATGGTGACAGCAATATTGACAGCTTTTCTCTTACAGGAGAAGACAGCCCAGAATCAAAATTATCAAATCAATAAAAGTGCTTTAGTAAAGACAAAAGAAGTATTGTTGACAGAAGCTGCTTTGTGGTGTGTTCTCTTGTGTTAATCCTTTAACAATAAAGATGTAGCTTATTCTTGGTCCTGGATTTGGATTCTTCTCTAAGCTTTGCATCCGCTGTTTTCTGGCATAGCTACAGTCACATTGCAGATGGCTTGCCTTAAGGCGGAGAGCTGTGCAATGCTTCCCCCAGAGTAGCAGCACTTGAAATCCCCATCCTGAGGGCTACAACAGTGATTCAGGTGTTCCCACAGGTCAAGATGTTTCACTTGCTCATGACATACATTTATCAAGAGATAGGAGCAAGGGGTCTTACTGACTCTGCTTTAAAGTGACAGTCCTTCACAACTTGGTTGTATTCATTCTTTCAAAGTTAAAAATGTATCAATGTAGAAAGGACCTGTTTCACAGGAAAAAAAAAAGGTCAGGAAACGGATTACTAGAGGTTTAATAGACTCAAATACACCAATAACCAAGCTTGACCTGTAGGGATTAACCCTCCTCTCATGCAATCAAACTGTTTTAACTGTTCTGGGGATTCATCAAATCCCTCTTCCAAGTATTCAAGCACCTATTCAACAAAAAGAAACCCTGAATTTATTTCCATTCACCATCAGCTTACATGATATAGGAAAGTATAGTCTGACACAGTGGTAGGAGACACCTAAACTTAATGTAATGTTTAGTCGGTGGGCAGACTTTCCTTCAGTTGAATATGGTGTGTGCTACTAAATTCAGTGATGAAAGTGTTTCTCTTCAAGGATTTAATATTCTTTGTCTCATCTCTATAAACATTAAGCATGGGACTCAAACTCAACTATATAAAATATATATTCGTTGGTTTGGTTTTGGGGTTTTTTTGACTAACACCAGGCAAGCATGTAAAAGTTAATCCTTCCAGCAACACAGATGCAAGACCTCATGGGGCGAACTGTGCTCTTGCTTAACAACACTGTATGTGCACCAGAAATTAATACTATAGAGAACAGGGCACAGAGTGAAGAGTATATTCTCTACAGAACACAGATCCAGCGTCCTAAAGATGCACAGAGGAAAGCCCAAACAGGAGACCACTTCTACTTCTTTAAATGAGCATATAGTGGAATCAATAGAAAATTATTTCTGAGGTAGGTCCTCTTATTCTGATGTTAGGTGATCAACTCATGGAGGACATAGAAACACCTAACTTGCTATCTCAATATGGCACCTTATTCTTCCCACCAGTGGTAGCTTAAAGAACAAAAACTGTGTTTAAAGGGAACCTAATAAGAAAGGCAAAAATATGATGCAGAGTCCTTAGTGAAGTAGACGGTGGAGGATCATCTCCTAGATGGCTGGAAAAGGGATAGTCTTGCGAAGAGTAACACACAAATTCAACAGGGTCCTATGAGGCCATGCAACAAGGAGCAGAGGGAAAAATACTGTACTCTGCAAACTTGGTCAAAAGAGAAATGAAAGGAGAAATGGAAAAGAGGATTCAGCAGCAAGGTAGTATAAGTTTGGGGAGAAGGTCATAGAAGCTTAGTCATGACTACACAAAGATGTCCAACCATCTGGCCCAAGCTTGGTAAAGAAATGCAAGTCCTCCCCTCTTGTTATTTAAAAACTACTTTTCAGACCTCTTTGCCAACTTGGTTACACTTTGTCTGGAAGAAAATGCTCCAATGTAACTGCAGTTATCACTACTCCTGTGATGCCCAAGGAAGTCTTGAAGGCAGTAGGACCTTGACAGCTAACAAGGTGCCATCACAGGGATCCTGTCAGAGAATGGCTGAAAACAAGCAAAGTGATGATCAGGGATGGGTCACTCAGAAGAGGTACCAATGAGTAACATAAATGTCTCAGAGAGGGCTGCTTGAGCACTGACAGAAGCCCCACATAAACCTTGTACAGGTTTGCCCTTTTGCCTTTTGCCTCCCAGGCAAATTCAAAATTATGCTTTCATATCCAGAGGGGAAAAAGTACATCCAATTTTCAATGTGATTGTATGTGATTAGATGCTTAAGCCTTCCGTTAAAAATTATCCAGCTGCAAAAAAGGCATTATTTTTATGGTCCAAATTTAAATCTACATGCATTAAGTCAGGGAATAAAGTTACTCTCAAAAGAATGTTCCCAAGTATTTCCCCGATTTCTCCCCAGGGTCTTTAAATTCACTGATGTTAACAGCAAAACAAAGAACTACAGCAATGTGCATGAACACAGCTCTATAAATACAAAAGAAAAACAAATCACAACAAGCAAACAAAAACCCACCAAAAAAAAAATTCACAAACAAAAAAGTAAGCACCTTCTATTTCTTGAATCACCATTATGTACACATTTGCTTACTCCATCAATGCTCTTTGCTCAGAGCATTAAGAGAAGATTGATATTGGGAGCATTCTTTCTGTTGAACTAAGCCTGATCTGTGTCTCCTGTCTAAGGCCTGGGAAAATTAGAGAGATATAAGACCTACTTTTCACCCTGAAAAACCTTGTAAGCAAAGAGCAAACTTTTGCCAAGACAAACAAGAACATTTGGCTTAATTTTGTGTCTGGATTATAAATACATTAAAAAGGGGGAAAAAATTAGTCATATATAAATAATAGCTTGATTACATTCAAGAATATGTGGGTGGGTGTTCTGGGTGGAATAATTTGCTAAGGAAGAACTCTTCTTCCTTGCTTTTCCTCTTCCTCTTAATTTATTCTTCTTGCTGAATATGTGCTTCTACTTTTTAACCTTTATTTATATCTTGCTTCTCATTTTGTAATCTGAGTAATCTTTTGCAATCTTTCTATAATGAGTCTTCATACACTTTTCTTTAGGATTGGTTTGTTATGGACTAAACAATTTTAATAGATAGCAACACAGTGTAAAACACTTAAAAGTATACCTAGCCCCAGGTGTGCATTTCCATTTTCTTGATGTCAAGAGAATGTGTATTTAAAATCAAGGGAATGCTTAACAGCTTTACTGTGCTAGTCACAGTATGTCTGATTTCACTAAATTACAGTACAGTACTGTATAACCTGCTGCAGCTCTAAAGACCATCTATTCCTCTTGCCTCTTCTTAAGACATTTCAGCACTTCATTTCCACTTTTTTTGTTCAGTTTGTTTGTTTGTTTGTTTTGATTTCTCTCAAAATTGATGCTGACATATAAAATAATGCTTTAGTTTTCTATCAAATCTGTTGGCAGAAGTCTCTTCCCTACTACAAGAAACAAGATCAAGAAACAATTTGCTCTAGCTATGCAATTTCCCATTTTGCAGCTTGGCAGCAGTGAGGAATTTAGGAAGCAGTGTGTCCATGCCTGGTTCCAGAGCAAAACCCAGCAAGGGTCTGGAACACCACCTGAGATACAGGAGTAGTGAGCCACACAGAGGAGTGAGCTGGAGTTAGATGAGATTAGCGTCACTGAGATGGCTGCCATTGCCCATGGCAGTATCTGGTGTGACAGTAAGAAGGCCGAGGCAAACAGTAGGGTTTGCTTGGGATTGTCTTAGTGTCATAACCTCCTGCAGGAGCCCCTAAATGTTAAACACAGTATTATGTAACACAGCTGTCTTGTTTTTTTTTTTTTTTTTTAATTTTAATGTGGTGATATCTACATCACTCCAATGATGTTGATTACTCTGGCATTCCATAGAAAAGAAA